>JBBPCX010107983.1:1266-21779 GCA_037974365.1 Hydrocynus forskahlii
AACATTCAGCAAATAAACAATACCAATTTCCATTCAGAAAATAAACAAAACATTTAATCTGACCCATATACGTGTGTGTGTGTGTGTGTGTGTGTGTGTGTGTGTGTGTCAGATTGTGTTTGAGGGAATTAAAGGCACGAAGGGTGTTCTTGCTCTAGATGACTTTGGTTATACAGTTGGAGTCGACTGTGCTGGACAGCAGACAGAACAGACCGCAGGTGAGGGTCCTCCTTCTCTGCAACTCTCATTCTTGAGAAAAAAAGATGTTTTCAAAAATAGAGCAACATGGTCATGAAATCAGTGTTTTTTTCCCTCAGCATCACCTGACAACACAGGAAAAATAGTTGCCATTGTCATAGTAACCATTCTGCTGGTTGTGACTGTGTGTGGTTTACTGGTGTTCTACCTGAAAAAGCGTGACCAGGCCCAGGCTCAGGCACAGAGTTCCACCACTGCTGCAGCTCATACAGGCTTTACAAATGAACTATATGAAAGCAGTCTCACAGTAAGTGTCTGTCCACCCACAGTAAATACTGTGTGTGTGTGTGTGTGTGTGTGTGTGTGTGTGTGTGTATGAGAGAGAGAGTGAGAGAAACAGAATGCTAGTAATCCTAGGAGCCTAACAGTTTAGTTCAGACTTGTGTCTTCCCTTGCTGGGACACTGTTGTTAAAAGAAACAGGAGAATATGGATATGCATATTCAAGTTTAAAATTTTACCAGTACTGTAATTATCAGTACTGTAATTATCCATGGGGTGGTGGTAGTTCAGTGGGTAGGATTCTTGCCTCTGGACCAAGAGGTCATGGGTTCAAATCCTACCTACAGCACACCACCACTGGGTTCCTGAGCAAGACCCTTAACCCCAAGTCCCCTGTAGTTAGGGAATGGAAGTCGCTTTGGATAAAAGCATCTGCTAAATGCCATAAATGTAAATGTCCATAAGCTTGCACAGTAAAAAATACATAAATAAAAGTTATATTTAAACAAACAAAGAAACAGACAAGCAAACAAAGAAACAAGTAAATAAATACAAATAATAACCTGTTAATAACCTAATACTGCATTAACATCTATTGCTGGTCATTTTGTATACCCAGGACAATCAAGTGACTGTTCCTTCCATCTATGAGACCGTGAGTAATCTGATTTTCATCTCTTTTGTGCAAATCTGGACTGGGTGGTTGTGCTTTTCAATTAATCATTAAAGACTGAATATATTAATGATTAATCTCTCATATGTGTGCTGTGTCTGTCGGTGCAGGAGGAGGTGCCCTAGGCTGTCCTGGTGATGGTGTCACCTGGTGGTAGGCTGATGGCCTTCATGTGATTGGATGCAACAGTTGAGGAACTGCTTATTTTGCTCTTGTGGTGTCACACTAATCATCTCTCACACACACACACACACACACACACACACACACACACACACACATACATGCTTGCACCTAGTGGGGAGGGAGGGATACTCAAAGCAGTCAAAGTTTTTTCTATGCTGACCAGAAAGTTGAGCCTTAAGCGGACACAGAACTGTTTCATTTCTACTTTCTTCTACTTTCTTTAATTTCTTTAGTTTCTTATATACAGTGTCTTAACTCAATCACATGCAATCACTATCCCAAACAACAGGTTTATTCAGAGTCTTGTTATTTTTTTAATGACATGAAGGTGCTCTATGTGGACTGTGGAGGCTAGTTGTATGAAAATGTGCCTAGATGTACTCATAAAGAGGACATGATGTAAGATATCATGACTAGACAAACAAGATGAAGACAGTTGTGAGAATGCTGGGATATATGAATAAATGTTAAATCTTTCATATTTGTTAATAGTGTTGTCTTTGTTGCTGTGGTTCTGCTGGTCTATAGCAAGACCTGATGTCTGTAAAAAATATTTAATATCACATGTTATGATTGTGGCATTCTTTTAAATAAATATACAGTAAGCTTCCTGTCAGAGTCACTGAAACGCCACTTCAAAGTCAAAGTGAACTTTGTCATCTCAACCATATACAAGTATACAGAGACAAAAGCGTGAAGCTCAGTGCAATAAACATAAGATGTTGTGTGACATAAAGAAGTATAAATATGGGTAAGGTATAACCAAACCTGTCCTGAGTATGTGGACAACTCTGCACAATATATAGTATAAATGTAAGTGAAATGTGTAATGATTGAGTGCAATGTAGTAGAGAATTGTGGAAACAGTATAAAATAAGTGTAAATGATAGCTTAAGTATGCATTCCTAACAGAGGCGTGACCATGGGGGGCTGGGGTGGGCACTGCCCCACCAGACACAAGCCGTGTCCACCCTGCAAAATCCTGTCTAATGAAAACTCTGGATAAAAAAAACCCATTTGGTTTTCAAAACTGAGCCGCTTTGCAATTGGTCCGTTTGCATAGGGGGCGTGTCCCTCAGTGCCTTACCATGCTGCTGCTCGGGGCACGTGTGTAAGTGACTCAGTACACTTCCACTAACGATAAAATAAGTCATTTTGGTTTAAATATTTAACTTTTCAAAAGACCTGTTCCAGTCTGCTTTCGAATATATGTATAGAGCATATATGGATATTATGTGTATATATAGATGAGTAAATATGTGTATTATGTACATATTTTCATCTATGTGTATATGTAATATACATACATATATGTATAAGTGTCTGTCTGTCTTTCTATGGATCTGTCTGTTTCTCTCATCACCCAGGTAAAAGAAGTATTAGAAGTGTAATTTCATGTTCAATATCAGATTATTAGGTTATACTAAATTAGATCAGTACTTTGTTTTAGCATCATGCACAAAACACAAATCAAAAAGAAGACTTAAAATGGAAAGTTCTAAAACACAGAGTGTCAAAAGTAAACTGAACGGGTCCCAGGTAATAAGTAGTAAACATGATTTTTTGATGTTTTTGATTCTGAAGTCAAAGTCTGTCCAGTGCCAGTGTCAATCCACTAAAATCAAGCAGAAGTTCACTTGGTGTTGGTTGTTTAACAAATTGGTCTTTAATTACTGAGTAGTTTGATGAACTGAGTGCCTGCTTGGTCTGAATGAAATCCTTGGGGTAGGACTGGTGACCCCTGTTGTATCATACCTGTCCTGAAGGCACACACACCCACACCCACACCATGTGACATCATGTAAGCTGTGTGTTTCCTCCTGTTTCTGTGCCCTTGTTTTTTTTTACCCATTTCTAAAATGATCTGAAGTGTTTATAAGAATACATTTAAAAGAATTTTGCATGCATTTAACACTAGAGTTTCAGTAAACAGTTTGTGCTTTTCAACAGGGTTTACTGAAACTTTAGTGTTAAATGTATGCAAATGACTGATGCACGCTGCTGAAAGAGTCTGTGGTCCATTGCAATTGAATGAACACACAATCAGCTTCCTGATTATGTTTTTGTTATGTCTTTCTGGGATTTAAAACAGTATAAAAAACATGAATAGCACAAAAAGTGGAACTGCAGTGGAAGGTCCTCAACAAAAAAGGCACGAGGGCCAAATTTCAAAACAAAAGGAGAAATGGAGAACTCCAACAACACAAACCATTATGACGTTTGACCAGCAAAGAACCATAAACACAAACCCCTTAAATACAAGTCACAAACATATCCAAAACCCCTAACACCAATCACAAAACACAAAGACTTAACTCCGATAACCCCCAAGTGTGACCCATAAACAAGAAAACTTCAAAATAAAAGAACAAAACAAAACCCTCAATACTAACTTAAACAAGAGGCCACCCTGTCACAGACCTCAGTCCTGACAATATGTTATATATATATATATATATATGACAGTGTATACCAAAGCAAATGCAAATGCTTGAATTAAAGTATAGTCTACACAGCGGTAATATCGATATTTACATTCTAGCACTGCTAGAGTTCAGTGTAAACTGTACTGTACGGATACGGGTTTATCTTTACAGTTTCTTTAAGGCTAATTCATTTCAAATGAAATTAAAGTGTTTTGGGAGCATATTTGGGAGCATATTTAGGGTTTACACTATGAAAACAGGCATTTTTTGGCATTTTTTTACCACAACACAACAACGCGATTTTTCACTATACACAGGTGCTCTTGGAATGTATATAGTATAAATAGTATAAAATGCATATTTTTAATAATGTAAACTCTAAGTATGCCCTCAAATATCATCCCAAAAGGCTTATTACAATACCCTTAAAAATGTAAAGTTAAACCCATATTCATATTGTACAGTTTACATTGAAGCGCATTTCTTTGATATGTGCTGTTGTTTTCTTTGGTATAAGCAGGGTAAATACAATAGTAATTAAATTTAATTTACAGTAATAAAAATACAGGGCTTTAAGAAGAAAGCATTTTTGCGGGTACAAGAAAAACTTAATGTTAAATTAAATTAAATGCAGTGACAGGAAATTCAAATGGTCCTCTTTCAACCGCTGAAGCGGTAAAATGCTTTAACCTCCTGATACTTGGGTCTGCTTGGACTTCTGTGATGATCATAGAACACAGTGTGCTCTATCTAGTCTTTTATAGTGTTTTATTGTAGGCCTGTTATTATAGAATAAACATGAAAAGATAAATGCTGTGTTTTTTCTTTACTGATTGTTTATTTTAATTATTTTACTTTTCTTTACTGATGTTTATTTTTATTGTCACGTCTGGGTGCCCGTTTGGGAAGGAGGCGTAGAAGCAGACACAACACAGGAACGCGTGAGGGTGAACCTGCAAGGTGAGGAGGCAGGAAAACAAAACCAGGCTCCACTTGAGGGCCCCTCCCAATACATCCGAGGCAGGTTGTTCTTCCAGCTGTGACTGGATCTCCCACTTGGCCGTGGTGGACTGTGGGCTCAGCCGCGTAGCCTCTTGGAGCAGCTGGCTAGGCTGCTCGCTGGTGGACTCAGGCTGCTTGGGCCCAAGTTGGCCGTGAGTGCAGCTTGCTGGTCCCTCACGCTCTCTTGGAGCATCCTTGTTTCCAGCGAGAGGACAAGAGGAGCACCAGGGACTCCATCCCTCGGGGCCGGCTCCTTCGTCCGAGTGAGTCTTTATGCTTGCCTCCTGAACAGCCTGCTCCAGAAGCTTCTCTTCTCTGCTTTCTTCATGGCTTTCTGCTCCTCCTTTGCCCTTTTTTCCTGAGCCTTCAGTTCCTTCTTGAGCTCTTTTTCCTCCTTCTCCTGCATCTTCCGTTCTTTTCTTTTTCTTGTGCTGACTTTCTTCAGCTCCTGCATCAGATCCTGCCTCTGCATGATGATCAGTGGAACCTCCAGGAGGATTCTGTCCTCGCTCTCCCTGATCATCCTCTCCAGTGTATTCACGGGATCCCTGATCAGCTCCCTTTCGTGCTCCAGCTCCTCCATCTTCAGCTTCATCGTGGCTTTGTAAATGGCGCTCACTTCCAGATTTTTGGAGCACAGCTCATCTGAAGCTTGCATGATCTTCTGCACCTTTCTCTTCTCAGCCTCCAACTTAATTCCTGCCTGTTTGATCATTTCATCCTTCATCAAGAGTTCATTTCTCATTCTCTTGTTGGCCTTTAGGAGCTTCTGGAAACGATGAATCCCGCCTGTGCCATCATTCTGGCCTGGTACAGCTGTTGGTTCTTTATTTCAAGGTCTTTCTCCAGTTTCTTAATCAAAGACACCAGGTTCATCTCCTTGGCCATCCACTGTTCCTCCTCCAGCTTTCGGACTCTTTCAGTCTGCTCTTTTTCTATCCTTCTGATCATTCTCTCGGTTGCCAGTTGATGGTTCAAGTGATTCAGTCTGTCCTGAAGCCTGTTCCACACTATCTGGACTCCATTGAGGCTGGAGAGTTCTTGGCTCAAGAACTCCATATCCGCTCTCACTTCCTCCATGCAATCCATATTTTCTAATGCCGAATGTCCAGGACTGGACAATCCAGCAAAAGAATCTCAGATTTCAAAAGCACCATTCACAATCAGCACAGTTCTGAACAGTTGACAGTTGATCAGATTATGAGAGATTGATCTTCTGCACCCAAATTTATAGCTTTTCACAGTGGTTCATTATGACATCACTGTACCCACATATGGCCGAGAAGACTGACCAAACATTCTAGAACGAACACCAACTTTCTAATGCTAAAATGGTCCAGGTGAAATGTTGAGCCTAATGACAGATTAATGCTCATATTAATTATTAAGTAAAGTGTAGTGGTCCCGTACAGTCACGCATGAACACATCACACCACAGCACACAGTGTGAACAGTATGAAATTCTTTCTCTGCATTTAACCCATTCTCCAAGTGAAGCAGTGGGCAGACATTGACCAAGGAGCAGTTTGTGTGGATGGTACTTTGCTCAAGGGTACCTCAGTGGGGTCATTAGCAGTCCTGGGATACAAATCAATGGCCTTCTGGTCACAGGGGCAGCTTCCTAACCACCAGGCCATAGTCTATATATTAATATTACATATCATATAAAATAACATATTAATAACTGTTCTACCTCATTTCATATTTAATCCTTTTGTAATATTTATATACATATGTTTACACCTATATATATTCTATTTTCTATATTTATTTTTCTTATTTTATTCAGTATTTCTTTTATAATTCTTTGACGCCGCAAGGACTGCACCTAATTTCGTTGTACCTGTTACAATGACAATAAAGATATTCTGATTCTGATTCTGAATAAGTAAACATCCTCTTCAGTCAAACATGCTGAAAAACTTTATTAAATGAATGATACAAATTAATATGAAGAGACTGAAATCACTATTTTTGTTTATCATGAAATTTTGACAAAAAACAGCCACAGGAAAAAACAAGCTTACATACACTATATGAACAAAAAAACTGGGACACCTGACCATTACACCAAGAGGGACTTTAAGGACATTGCATTCAAATACATAGACTTTAATATGGAATTGGTCCCCCTTTGCAGCTATAACAGCTTTTACATTTCTTGGAAGACTTTCCACAATATTTTGGAGTTTCTGTGGGAATTTCTGCACATTCATTCTGTAGAGCATTTATGATGTCAAGCACTGATGACGGACCAATCTCTGTTCCAGTTCATCACAAAGGTGTTGGGTGGGGTTGAGGTCAGGACACTGTGTGGGCCAGATAAGTTCTTATACACTGAACTCATCCAGTCATTTCTTTATGGAGCTTGCTTTGTGCACTGGGGCACAGCCATGCTGGAATAGAAAAAGTTGGAAGTATGGCGTTTTCCAGAATGTCTTGGTATGCTGACACATTAAGATTAAGCTTTCACTCAAAAAAAGTTGTATTCCAATACTTTTTTTGTCCATGGAGTGTATAATTTGAAAGAATACTCGTTTTTCTGTAATCTTCAGTCTAAATGTAGTACCAGTGGGCAGGGCAACATAGTATTACATTTCACCTTCCCCTTCTCATCCAAGTAAAGTGAAGTGGCCCCCTCTTGAACACACCACACCACACCAACACCACACAGTGTTAAGAATGTGAAATCTTTCTCTGCGTTTAACCCATTCACCAGTGAAGTAGTAGGCAGCCATTGGAGCTGCAAATAGCAGTGTGTGGGAACAGTATCTTGCTCATGGGTAGCTCAGTGGTGCCACTAGCGTTCCTATCATGGAGGACTCGGATAGATCAGAGCACCTTCTGATACTGTGTACCCTGGTACTGTAGAAAGAGGAGGTACAATTTCTCATTCACACTAATGTCGTCAACAAAAAAATTTGATTCTCAGATACTAATCAATACCAAAATGTAGCATCAGGTTTGAAATCAATTAGCACTGGTATCGATACATAAATGCCCCCCACGAGTACCCCCCAGTACCCCCTGTAATTTGAACCATGCCCGTGAGCACGGACTCGCTAAACTTGACATGCCGGCAGAGCCCTCATTTGCCCTCCTAGCCCACAGGGATCCGGAGTTATTAGCTCAAAACCTTACCGCATTGTTCTCTATGGAGAGCAGGGAAGAAAGCGTTGTGTGCCAAGTTCTGAGCTGGCTCCAAGTTCTGAGCTGGCTCCAAGTTCTGAGCTGGCTAATAATAATAATAATAATAATAATAATAATAATAATAAATTTCATTTATAAAGCAAACAAAACGGAGGGGGGACAAGCTCTAACCCCCCGAGCACCCCCTAAAAAATGGATGGATGGAAGGATAGATACTTTTGCCCCCCCAGATAAGCCAAATGCCCAACCATACATGATGTACTGGTCACACCTCTGTTGTCTGCTCAAACCTAGTGCCGCAAAATATTACAGGGACCCTCAGCTCCCAGAGACCTAATGAACGAGGCTGGTCGCAAAGCTCTCCTCAGCCGAGAACTGGTGCGACAGCCCCTGAGCACACTTTAAATTATTTATTAAAAAGTTCCTGTGTTTGTTTTTTCTCCCCTTGTAGTATCGAAAATAGTATCGAGTATCGAGTATCGAGTACCATCCTTAGTATCGGTATCGAGTTCGAAATTTCAGTATCGTGACAAGCCTAATTAAGATTGACTTTATGTTCATTGTTTGAGAATTATACTTATAATTCACTGACTGACTGAAACTGCGTTATTTTTTTCCCCAGAAAGATGTTTTTCAACTGAAGGACATCGAAAAAATTGCATCCAAATCCAAAGGAATCAGTAAGTGCTGTTACCACAGGACTCCTTTGCATATCCTGAAATAGTCATTTCAAACCTTCAATGATGTACTTGATCAGTCGAGACATGTTTGGAGTCCAAATTAAGCTTCTTTAGTTTAGAACTGGAGCTACGAGGCTAATGTTGGTAACCCCAAAAAATTCTTTCAACCCACTCAAACCATATCCAGCTCTTCATTAAGGCAGATTTGAGTTGTGTACATGGTTTAAGAAGTAGTATGACTTACTATGAGCTACAAAAATATTTTTTTAATTAATTTATGATTTGGGCTTCCCAAAATTATGAATACAAAGCAATTGTGATAAAATGACTGTCACATTCCAGTTTTGCAATAGTGCTTTTGTTTTGTCTCGTGTTACACCTGGATTTCACCAGGGTTGGCTGCACCATTGTTAGTGCGGCTACTCTAGACCTTTTATTATTAAATTAACTTTTTAGATGTAGTTCATTTGTTTCAATTGACAAGTACAAGGTGTGTCACTGTTGAATGGACTGTTATAAATTTCAATTAATGCAAGATGTTTCCAAAGTCAGTGAGTAATCATGTTAAGTGGCATCTGGAAAGGCTGCCTGTAGTGCTGACGTTCTGTTCATTTTAATAGGTCACAGTTCAAGTTCAAGTTTATTTATAAAGCACATTAGCACACACAATAGATAATTCAATGTGCTTTACAGGAACAGAATACAAAATAAAATAACAGAATAAAATAATGGAAGAAATTAAAGAATACATACAGCCATGGATATAAATAAGAGACCTCATCATTTTTTCTGGTTATTGCTTTTGTAATTTGTGGGAGTGTGTCTGTGTAAAATGTCCATGTCACTGTTGTTTTATATACTATTGACCACACTTGATTCGAAATTCCAAACAAAAAAAATATTTTGAGAAAATGTAAAAATAATACATAGAAATAATGTATTATATCTTGGAAACTACCCAACACTGTTACATTATTTTATACTTGCAATAATTAAATGTAAAGAGCAGAGTGTGTGCATGTGTGACTCTGTTTCATCCATCAGAAACTGAATCAGGAGCTGCTGGAATACAGCACATAGAAAAGCTGCTCTACACACACTACTGCACTCACAACACATATGGAGGCCTTTTTTATTTTTTACACTGCTCACGTTGCAATAGTTCATAAAAGAATAGCAACCTGTACACACACACACACGCAAATTGTACAACCAGTGAACAGAAAAAAGGAAAAGTGGGTTTTTTTTTTCCATGGCTGTCTAAGAAAATGGAAAGTGCAGTAGACGTGCAGATGTTTAAAAGAAGGCAGAGGGCAATAGTGTGGCTTTTTAAAGCTACGGTTGGTGCAGATCTGATACAGATGGGCTGTTGGTTCCATCAGCAAGCTGCATAGAGAATAAAAGCCTGTTCTTGTAGATCTAAGAGACCTAACAGGAATACATACTTCAAATATTTCAGAGATGCATTTAGGACCCAAACCATTGAGTAATGTTTTGACATAAATTCTGTACTGAACTGGGAGCCTGTGCAAAGACCTAAGAATTAGAGTAAGACATGATCACTCATAGATCCCAATCATACTGTGTCCTGAACCCCATCCACAAGTCTGGTCCACCTTAATGAAGACCTGGATGTGGATTGAGAGAGGTTTTGGGATGTGTTAATGGCAAAGAATTTTTAATCAGATGAACTACTACTAAATGCATAATCTCAAAAGTGCATTAAATGGGTAGATCAGTATTACTTGGATCCAAACACTGTGGTTCAAATGAAATAACAGAACAGTTTTAAAGATATAAGAAAAAAATATACTTCAAACATGTCTACACACAGATATTCACATCGCCAGAAATATTCCAGATCTAAAACTGAAATATACCTGCCCTAAAATGAATCATATTTCCATGTGTTTTTGCTGTTTCTCTGCAACTGCCGATTGGTCTGCTATCTTCTTGTGGACCACTAATGAGGATCTGGGTAAGAATCAGCTCTTGGACTCATTGTTTAAATGACATTTAGCAATGTTTTGTTGTCGTTGTTTTCCTGAAACGTTATTTTTTGTCTTTCATTACCTGCAGCAGTACTGCAGAGAGGTGAACCGAACCAAGAAAGTGTTTGTGTCCTTGCACGTACAGTGGTTGTCTAATGAGACAAACGTTCCTTTCAGTTTTTATTTTGATTACACACCGTTGTGGATTGATCTGTTTAAGAGAAAAATCAATATATTCACTTATATTTAAAAGCAAACTCTCTCCTTCTTAAGAAGAAAATAAAGTCTTTGAGTGAAGAATCTTTTCAAAAAATCAGTTTGCATGATTTTCTCACCCGCCATTACAATCTGCTCTACTTTAACAGTAAAGTTGATTAACTTTTACCACATGATTCCTGCCAATGGTGGAGGTTAAGCTCTAGCACAAGGCCACCTACAATGGACTGGAGAGCAAGCACTGGTGGCTGCTCATCAATGAGTTCTATAATGTGCTCTCACCAGAGGTAAGTCTAAGTCACTAGACTGAGGGCAGGATTTCAGTGTAAAAAGACATTCTGTAGTTTGTGTTTTTTAACCACTATTTCGCACCCAATATTTCGCACGTGCCACTGCTGTGGCGTGCATCAAGGTAAGAATCCACTCTCTCTAGGATTTCAAAGCTTTTGGAAACAGCTGATTCCATTCTGATTTCATTTTCATCAAAATGTCCTCCGTCCATTCAGCGCATCGGATCATCCATCAGCGAGGCTAAGATCTACCTGCGTACGAGATTTCAGACTCTTCAGATCAGGACATTCTCATGGTTACTACTTGTTTCTGCCTTTTTATAGAGTTGCACATTATTAGAGTGTATTACTCTTTAAACATTTTCATTATATCTATGTTTATTTGCAGAAAACCAAGGTGGCCAGAACGTTCAGGGGAGTTTCAGTGGATGCGGATGGCTGTTTCTGGTGCCTTGACTCCAATCACTCACAGAACCTTGAGACACCGGCTGCTTTCACCTTTTCTTCCCAACCAAGAAGACCACCCCCCGGATTTTAATCAGCAGGAGGACACCACTTTATTACTATACCATAAAATACTATACTATACTATACTATACCTTACTACACTATACTATAATATACTATGCTATACTGTGCTATACTATTCTATACTATGATATACTTTACTATACTATACCATACTATGCTATACTATATTATGCTATAACATACTATTATTTATTTTTTCATTATTGTAGTAATGGTTTCTGTACATCCATATATTAGCATTTTCTATGTGTGTGTGTGTGTGTGTGTGTGTGTGTGTGTGAGAGAGAGAGAGAGAGAGAGAGAGAGAGAGAGAGAGTTTGTTTTTCAGGTACAGTTGGTACCCTGCCCTAGATGTTTGACCCATGGAGCCCAGATGTGGGGAGTCATGTCAACTCATCACCAGAATGAAGCACTCCCACACCCCACCAGCTGAGGTTCATCCCTCTTTAGTTTTTACTGTTTTTAGATTTTAGATACCATGTTTATAGTATAATTTCCTTTGTGTCTTTCAGTCTCACTGTCTTCCATGCAGGAACCCTTTGGATTAGAGTCTCCAAGCAGCAGAGGGACCTGAATGTCATGAAAACATGCTGGATTAGAAGACTGTTCTTATTAACATCAGAGGATATATGTCCTTGTCCTCGGAAACCTCAACAGGAAAGCTTTACAGTCCTCATCAACAGACATCAACTGTAAACCAACCTGCATTTACTGTTTATGTTGAGCTACCTTTTCAGAATTGTAATATTTATATGTAATATTATCATTTAATATTTTTGTATCTCCTTAGGAATTGACAGTCATGAGCAGGACATTCGTCCCTCTTTCTGTGTCCCGATTCCAGAGGTAATCTTTCCTCAACTGAAGATCATGAGGATAATTAATCATATGAATCATAGTTCCATGTCTTGTTTGTAGGATCTGGGTAAGAATCAGCTCTTGAACTCATTGTTTAAATTACATTTAGCAAGTTTTGTTTCATTTAACCATGTTTACAGTATCATTTTCTTTGTGTCTTTCAGTTTCACTGCCCTCGATGTAGGAATCCAGTGCAGCTTTCCCTTTGGATTAGAGTCTCGAAGCAGCAAAGGGGCCTAAACTTCATGAAAACATGCTGCATTAGAAATGTTGGACTGAAATGTGCATTATGCATGCAATTATCTGCGCTATCACCATCACAACCTACATGATTTTAATGAAGAGGAGAGCTGCACATAATCTTCAACCCACCATGGACATCAGTAGTCATTTGGGACATCATCAACATCACCCTTTTGTTATCATCAGAAGCAGCATCACCACTGACCATCCTCATCTTACTAGTCACCACCATTATTATCTTTGAGCTTTGGGACAAGCTTTGGATTGAGCAATGCACTGAGACTTTCAGTAGTCAGACTTCTCAAGGAATTCATTAGCTTTGTGCGTCACACTTGGACTTTCACTGAGGACCAATCAGAAGGCTTCCTAGCCTGGGTACTTGACTGTTGGTTGTAGTTCTGTTTCTACTGTTTGACAATTACTAGAACAGTTTGGCTCCCTCATCATTCTGATTCAGATTTTTATTTTACAAAAAAAATCAGCTGAATGATGATTGATTGTGGACTGTATTGTCACAAAAGACTCATTTATTAATCAATAATAATCTCTTATTGCTTGTCTGTTTATTGCAGTGTATCATTGTATTAGCTCTGTGTTTATTACACTTTGGTTTATACATTGTCCAGTTGCAATGTTGTCTTCTTTTCACCTTATTCATTAGTCAGTAATAGTTGAGGAGACACTCAATATGTCTGCTCACTTCTAGAAGTAATGCAAATGTAGAACCAAATGTTACTGACATTATTGTTGATAAGCTCAGAAAAGCATATTGTAACAAACCACCATTACAGCACATTTTGTTATAGCGCCCAGCTCTAAGATATCATAACATTAACAACATTTGAAATAACACAGCTTGAGCAGGTGTATATTTTCAGCCAGATTGCTTGCTGGTGTGGTCCAGCTAGATCATTCAGTCACAAGTCACAGTTCTGTCATCAGAATATAAACTGGATCCATTTCTTTAATCTACCATTCTTGTGTTAATATATAAATACTTTTGAGGGCATTCTTTGTGTGTCCAGGAGTGTAAGTGGTATGGCCAGTTTTTTTCCTCTTACAGCATCACCTTGGAATGCATATTTTGAATCTACACTGTATATTTGAAAGAGGTGAAGCTAGACAGCATTTGAATCATATTATCGTGTTTGCTGCTGGCATGAGGAAGCAGGAATAACTATGTGTTTTAATCAGAAAAATGCCAGGAAAATACAGACAAAGACAGGCTACAACTCTGGCTTGATAGTAAAGTTCATATACGCAAATCAGGAGCTCTGCCAGATCAGTTAGAAGTGTACAAGAAAGTCAATGACATCAGAAGGAGAATAGGTCCACAAACAGGATGGTGCACTCGGGTCAGGTAGAGGAATCCTCTACCAGGTGAACTACATGTGATCTTCACAGCTGGAAGATGGAGTTGGAGACACAGACAGAGGCATACTAGTCACCTGGCATGAGGGTAAACGGACAGTGGGCTCTGGGTCGAGCTGGGCTTGATTAGAATCATGGAAGTAGGAGGAACAAGAAAAAAAGCAACGAGGCCCAATCTCAACATTCGAGAGACTGATAAGGCTGCAGATGTGACACCTATGAACAAAAACTATATGTCTGTGAAAACTGGCAGCATTAGCTTCCTAAGTAGCAGGCTTTATTGAGATCTTTACAATATAATAGTTCTAATAGTTCTATAATACGTTTGTATGTTAATGATTTGTCCACGTATAAGTAAATAATTCATTCAAAAGAAGTGTACTGTGTACTTTTATTTTGAAAGTCCTGCTATATGAACAGAAGTGCAATAACATTTGGTTTGCAAACACTAAACAAATAAGGAGCTTTTTAACAGCAGTGTTCCCTTTAACACTGTTACACAGCTGCAGCAAATATTTCTTGTAAATTACCTTTAATTAAAATGTACTGGTAAACCCATAATTACACTGTACACTGAACTGCTGTCTCCCGCAGTGCTCGAATGTAAAATACCAATGTTACCCCTAAATATACTGTACTGTAATTAATGCAAGCACTTTTTCTGTGCTATGTACTGTTGTTTTCTTTGGTATAAGCAGGGTAAATCCAGCGATAATTTAATTTAATTCACAGTTACAAAAATACAGTAAAAAATTATAGTTATATTTTATATGGAAATTTAGCTGAATTTACGTTAATATTTGTTACAAAATAAGTAAATTATATTTTTCTTAATAATTTATCACTAAATTACATGGGATTGTATATATTTTCACAAAAAAAAAAAAAAAACAAATGTGGAGGATATCTGCAGTTTCCACGAATTTGTGGGGGTTTCCACAAACAATTATTAGATTTGTTCTCAGAAAAAAAACACGAAAGGTTTCAAGGAAGAGATCACGTTTCTGTTCTTGCTCACATATGTTGTATACATTTGACTTTATTGATATTTACCTTGTAAATGTAGTTCTGTATTTGTTCACAAAAAAGTTCTATTGCCTCTGTTAATTTTATTTAACAATCAATTATTTCTGCCACATTTTTTGCTTTTATAAGTTATATAAAAATAAGTTGTTATTATTATTATTTGTCACCGCCCCCCACCAAAAATAGGGGATGGATGGATAGATATTTTTTGCCCCCCAGACAAGGGTGTATCACGCTTTCCTAAAGAAGGGGGTGTTCTAGGATGGGGAAGCCAAATTATAAATACAATCACGACCAATTAATCTGATAAAAGTGGGCAGATGGAATCGCTTTTCAACAAAAGTGGGGGTGTTGAAACCATCACACCCGCCCTCTTCCTTGTTGTACCTGCTCCCAGATAAGACAAATGCCCACCCAGACATAATGTTCTGGTTACACCTCTGATTCTTAAGGGTTTGTGTGTGACGTTCAGTGTGTGTCTATTGGAAAAAGTGGCCACGCTGGCATTTTTGCAACCCGAACTCACACCGGTTCTGTTCAAACACTGTATTGTAATTTTATAAAGAGGACATGATGTAAGATATCATGACTCGACAATTGTGATGAAGTTAGTTCTGAGAATGCTGGGATATATGAATAAATGTTAAATCTTCCATATTTGTTAATAAGTGTTGTCTTTGGCGCTACAGTTCTTCCAGATTGCAGCAAGACCTGAAGTCTGTAGAAATTATTTAATAAGACAGATGTTATTGTGGAATTCTTTTGAAGAAATCTATAGTGAGTTTCCTGTTAGAGTCCCTACAAAAATGCCAGCCTGAATGTGGGCCACATTCCGGCTGGCATTTTTGTAAAATAAAATGTTTTGCATGCTGTTCAAACACAAGATGCTCTAACATAAAGTGAATGACGACATTGTGCCATAGCAACGGTCTCCACGGCAACGTCTCCTCCGTTTGTCTGGTACCTCGCCGACAGCTCTGCTTGCAGCTCCGTCACTGTGAACTGCTGATATGTGGGTCAAGAGTAACAAAATAAAACCAGCAGATTAACATGGGTCCTTCATCTCCACAGCGTCCGAGAGGGGCACCCCGCTGGGTGAGTGCTGTTTTACTTTCACAGGGGGATGTTCATCCGTGACAGATGCAGACTGGGCAATATAACTGTGGAGCACGGTTTCAGAGAGCAGATAAACAGTTATTCTGGATTAATTCACCGACCCTTAATCAGACCAGCTCTACCTCTTGCTGCAGAACTCACTTTAAAAGGAATTACATCCATTTATTTAGTTTTTTTACATGTCGTTGTAGTTAAATTATGTCTAATGGGTGTTATCTAATAAAATAAAACACACACATATATGTATACATAAATGTATAAGATTAATTATTACCCCATCCAGCGCTAACTGGTACCCGATAATAGCCCAGTATAAGTTATCAACCAATCCGAAAGCAGGGAACGGAATGTTATTAGCCTATCACAGCACAGAAGGGCGGGGTTTGTCAGAATACGGGTGGAAAAAAGTGCCTTCGGTTTTTCTCCCACCAGACTGTGAGTGAGAAACCTGCTGCAGCAGCATGGACCCTGCCGTGCTCATCTTCCTGCTCTATGTGATGATCGCGCACGAGCTGGTGTGCGGTCTCGTGCAGTACCGGAGACAGGCGGCACGGCCACGCAAGCGCGCTCCCCCACTCACCTGGTGCTCCAGGTAAGGGAGGGGATGGGTGGGGCAGGAGGCGTGCGCGTGCGTGATTGCTGTAGGATGAACTCAGTATAGACATTATCCATAATCCATTATCACTGTTTTTTTTATGAATCGTTTAAGTCAGTGTCAGTACTTATGTAGGGCAAAAAAAGAGAAAATAGGCAATAAGGCACTGTGTCAGAATAAGAGTTTCAGTAATCATAGTTTTAATGTTTTTGCTTTAAAACTGGCCCAGTATTTATGTGCTATGCCCAAGTAAATTCTCACATTCATCTTACAGCAACAAAATGATTAATTGACTTAGACTGATCTTATCGACAAAGTGTTGCAACATAGTTTTGTCCACAAACAGGAGCAAAATTATTTGCATATACAGATGTACTATTTCTGCCATAAAGCTTGTTGACAATCTTCATATATTTTCATGCATTAATTAATAAATCTTGACCCGTAGTTTCTTCAGTAGGAATATTTTGGTGGCAATAACAATTAGCTAAGCAAGGGAAGCTGATATAGCACATACTACAGCTCATTTCATATGCAACAGGCCTTCAAAATAAATATATGGGTAATGGAGGGTGGGCAGCCTGTGCCCAAGTAAAGGTTTATGTGTATCTAAACCTTCCAGAGTGGATAATATTGCATACATATATTTCACAAGACAGTGTGAAGAGGATGTAAACCTTCCAGAATGAATATTCTTGCACCACATATGTATATAATTATTGCCAATAAAGATGAGTACACCACCAGCATCAGTAACACTGGATGTCATTAACTGCTGGAAACCAAAAGCACTACTGTCACAGTGCTGAATTGTTCCAGCTAAAAATACCTTGTTATGTAGTGTACCTGCTTATTTTTGATGGTGCAATGCCTCTCTCCCCTCAGTGCTCGCGTTTGCCATGGCACATGGAGGGTCAGCAACAAATCCATGAGAGCAGATGGACGAGACTGGAAGAAAAGTGGCCGAATTGTTAGAAAGGCATGAGGAACTGAGAAGGACCACTTTGGATGAACCTCAAATTCGAAATATCAGTATGAAGTAATCATACTGAGAATATGACTATGCTATGCTACGCATTGCCTTATACTGTACCTAAAATGACTGTGTGAACAGGGTGTCGATATGCTGTTTATGTCACTGCATGCACATCGTTGTATGTATTACATCATGTCCGTTTGGATCAGTGTTTGTTATATTTGAACAGACAGCTGCTATTTTTCTCTGTGGAAAAGATGTTGTGGCAAAATGGAATTCTATGGTAGATGTCTGTGTGTCATTTTTTCTTTCTTGGATTTCCCTTTGGAAAAGAACAACGACTATGTTTTTGTGGAGACTCCTGTGTTGCTCAAGAGAGCAGCAGAGTATGTAATAATTAGTAAAGTGAATAAAGGTCTGAGACTGTGAGGGACATATGTGTTGTTGTGCTCATAGATTAGAGTGGTTATACAGGATTTACAGCTATGCTGAGAATGATGCACCTCTCAGGTGTTTTGGTCAACAAAACATACATGTACATGTTAATCTACCAAGCAAACATATATGATTAGTGTTTCTGGTAAAATTACCAGTATGTGGAGGTACATAAATGTTGGAGTGTGGGTAAGATAGGCATATCTAATTAACTGATCATTTTACATTTATTAGAAACTTGTGAATGATTGATCTTGTTCTGCATAAAAATGTTTTTTTCAGAGTGATTACTTAGAAGAACCACTTTTGATTCCTTAAAGATCCTTTCGATGGATGCCTCTTTTTAGCACTATTTAAAGTGCCACATTGTATGATAATTTTTTTCCACTTTTATCATTTGTGTGTGTACCAAAGTCAGTCATAGTTCAGTTTTACAATACCATTTTCTAATCTCCTTATTATTGTGCCTTTAGGGCTGATATGTCTAAATTAACTATGTTCTAACTAGCTAGTGTGTATTGTGCCTCAGTCAAAAAACAGTCTATACTAAAACATTTCTTATTATGCCATCATGAATGGGTGGAGCTAAACATTTGTAGACTATTTCACCCAGATAAATGGCTTTCATGAAATCACAGAAACAGCCATACATCAAAACCACAAAATGTATTTTTAAAAGTCTAGATGCTCAAACCAAATGGCCAATATATCTCATTAATGACTTTTAGAGCCCTAGAATGGAATACATCTTATTACTGACATGTTAAATTCCTATAATTCTTCACTATGCTGAAATCAGCTAGTCCTGGAGGTGTTTTGTTGGAATGTTTGCCTATAATAACTAAGTCTTGTTATCACTGACATTTTGACCACTGTCTACTGCCCAACTTCCATTATGCCATGAGTGTGGCACTGTGGAATAAATCCGTGGTGCCGTGCCTAAGTGGCTGCCACCTACTCATTTCTGTATTGGGAAACGCTAGCATGGTGATGTCTCACATTCACGCTGCTATTCCCATAGAGTTAATGAGGGGACCAGTGAGTGACATCGTATCTTTAGCTCTGTCCTCTTGATGGTGAAAATAGGCAATTACCCTTCAACCCTTCTCATCCTTAGGGCTGGTGCTTCCCAAAGCTGCTGCCTCAGCTTGAGGCTCTCTTTGCAGCATTTGTCTGTATTAGCACTGCAAAGCACAGCAACCAGCAGTCACATCATTAGATCTGCTGATGCCACCATAGTAACAGAGCTGAATAACAGCAATGATGAGAAATGAAATGCCCCAGTGAGATGAGCTTGAGTACTTTCATGTGAACTACCTAGTCCTGAAGGTCAGCACAGCAACATGCTTCAAGCTACAACAGGGTCACAATGAGTCCATAAATAAACACTTACAAACTCCTGTAACATAATAAAGACTAATGTCCTTGGAGCATTTGTGATTCTTCACAATAAAATGTGCCCTTCAATGGATTCTTTAAAGCAGTGATAGCCAATCTGTGTCCTGGAGATCCCCTGTCTTTATCATTTGGTTGCTCTGCTCCCTTTGCACCTGATCCAACTATTAATTACTCGACAACTTCTTTTCTTCAATGTTTTTATGCTTTGATTTTTGTGACATCAAAAAACGTAAATAGTTGCAGTTTAGTTTCCATTAAAATCTTTAACAGTGTTAACGTACTACATTATACTTTTACTAAAAGATGTAAGAGTAATTCAATGATATGGGCCTTTTAAAGCATGGAAAGCACTCAAATGTACAGGGCAGCAGGCAGCCATGAACAGAGTTGGAAATCCAAGAACCTCAGAAGAACCATTATCTTGAGGGTGTATGGCTACAATACATTACCAGTCTGATCTACTAATGTATTTGTTTGCATGTTTTTTTTATTTTTTATTTTTTTGCAGTATTCCAAAGCATCACATTTTACAATATCTTCCAACATACACTCAATATTCACTTCCTTAGAAAATCTCACATGTACTTTCCCTCGCTGGCTCCAGAATGTTATGTGACTCTGTGCCACTGCAAGGTTGAGAGTTATCCACTATCCTAAAATATTTGGCCAAGACCTGCTCTTGGTGAAGAAAGCTGATGAAGAGGACAACTACCGGTCAAAAGTTTTAGAACACCCCAATGTTTCTGGTTTTTCGTATTGCAATTCAAGTGGTTCAATGTCTCATTGTACATTCAGCAGAAAGTTCTTCCCAACTATGTTGCAGAAGTTCCCATAAGTGTGTGGCACTTATTGGTTGCTTTGCTTTCACTCT
>JBBPCX010107990.1:0-15488 GCA_037974365.1 Hydrocynus forskahlii
ATTTTGTTGTCAGCACATTCAACTATGTAAAGAACAAAGTATTTAATAAGAATATTTCATTCATTCAGATCTAGGATATCTTATTTTTGTGTTCCCTTTATTTTTTTGAGCTGTGTATATTTATATATCGGCATGTTTTCATAACACTCTCAGACCATGAGAAGAAGAACAAGAATAAAAGCAAGTGGACGCCTCAAGTAATGGGGAAAATTTTTCACCCTGTCATCCATATGCAGCCTTGTATTTTTTAAGGTCTGCATTTTTTAGTTGCTGTGTATGGAAACTGTTCTGATGCCAATGCACATTTGCTTTGAGTGCAGCCATGGGTACAGAACACTGATTGGTCAGTCTGATTTTTAAAGCATTTCATGCAACTGGCTGTGAAGGATGCCATTTATATGAGCAGGTTTGTTTTTCAATTAAATGAAACACTTGCTCTACCCACACAGGCCCTTTGCAATTAAGACTTGGCACTCCTACAAGAAATCTTGAAGCTCAGATATGGGTTGAACGGGAAATCTATAATAGACACCTAAGGGTACATCCCATAATGATTATCTATAACCATTAACTACTCACAGATGTCCACACCGAGTGATGGGGGCAGAGAGAAGGCTTTCCCTCCCTGAGAGAGGCCAATTATGCTCTCTTGGACTCGTTGCCACATACAACTGTGGCATTGTCAGTGACTGATATGATGGTATGGGCTCAGCTGGTGAGTGCAGAGAAGAAGGTCAGAAGGATGTGTGTGTTATTGAGTGCTGCCCTGGTAAATTCTCTCTCTGAAGTTTGGCTTCTTTCCTAGATTGTCACATTGCCTGATGCACATTCTTGAGATATTGTTGTTAAATTGGACATTTAATGTCTCAGGACATACTGCAAAATGATCATATAATATGTGTTTCTGTTGTATTAAAATTGAGAGTGATATGAAACATCCAGCAAAGCACAAATTAAAATGTGATTAACAGTCCTCTGGCCAACTCTCGCCACAGAAACAGATGTAAACACCACCTCACAAGTGAAGCAGGGAGAGACAAGTGAAATGGGCTTTGCATATGCAGGCCACATTGTAGATTATCTCCACTGTGTCCATGACTCATTAAAAACACCTAGCCCCAGCTCAAGTCATGCAGCCTTCATATACTGCTGTCATTCCTCTGAAATGTTGAAACTTTGTGGCTGGGAGGAGCCACACCAACCTTGCCGTTAATGAGAGGATATATTTGGAGGGGATTCCAGATTTTCTGCCTAAGTTATTGGGACACCTGACCATGACACCAACAGAGACTTTAATGACATTAGACTCAAATACACATATTTTAAAATGGAGTTGGTCCCCTCTTTGCAGTTATAACAGCTTCCACTCTTCTTGGAAGGCTTTCCACAAGATTTTGGAGTTTCTGTGGGAATTTGTGCCCATTCGTTCTGTAGAGCATTTATGAGGTCAGGCACCGATGGTTGCTCGCAATCTCCGTTTCAGTTTATTCCGAAGATGTTGGATGGGGTTGAGGTCAGGCCTCTGTGTGGGCTAGTCAAGTTCTTCCACACCAAAACTTGTCCAATCATGTCTTTATGGACCTTGGTTTGTGCACTGGGGCACAGTCATGCTGGAACAGAAAACGTTCTTCCCCAAACTGTCCCATTTGGAAGCACACTTTTGTCCAAAATGTCTTGGTAGGCTGCAGCATTAAGATTAAGCCCTTCACTGGTAGTGAGGGTCCCAGCCCAAACCCTGAAAAACAGGAGTGCCTCAATACTTTTGTCCATATAGCGTAGCTGTCTCCAATTCCATCCATTAGCTAGGACTTCCCCAGTCACGTGATACCATTAACACTGGGAAGGTGAGAGGTTGTGTTGTGTTTAAAAAAAGACAAAACAATGAAGCACCACTGTCATTGCACAGCTAAAGATGTTTGAAAGAGAGCTCTGACTACAAATTCTCATAGATCAGCTCACAGACGCACATGCTGGCTAGTGTCGTGCTGAGTGACAGGTGATAGCGAGAGCAAGGCCAGTTGTGCTGTCTTGGACTCTTTCTGTTCAGTGCACTAGTACAGCAAGGTTAGACCCAGAGCGTTTCTCAGTAAGAATTCTGTGCATAATCTGATCAGTTACAGGCAGCCACTCAGACTAACCAAATATCAGCGATTTCAGCAATGTGGACTTTGATTTCAGCAATGTGGACTTTGACTGTAATAAACTCACAATAACAATTGACTGCAATTCATAACGGCAGTCACAGTCAGAAACGGTCCACATTGTCAGGTCCTGGTGATTGTGCTCAAAAGGAATGTGCGCCTGTGAGTGTGTGTGGAATGAGAAGAAAAACATATCCTGAAGGCCAATTTCCTGCACTGCAGTCTGAGGGTTTTCAGTCGTGTGTTTTCAAACCTGAAATTTGAAATGTAGGCTGTATGGGTATTATTAGTGCATCACTTTAGTATATAGAGAATGTTATGGGAGAATATTATTTGACATAGTCAATGTAAACAAAGTGTCTAGTTTTGAATCTGTGATTAATAGGTGAAGGAATGTTGCTTCTAAAATTTGATACATGTACACTGCCCATATAAAGTCCAAGGACATGTATTTTCATGATATTTTCATGATGAACTAGTCTTAGTCAGAGGAAAACGAAATCACAAAATCAGTATGTGCAGAACTACAAACACCTTTGGGCTAAATCATTTTCAGTATGTGCTCTTAATAAAAGTTTGCAAATGAACTGTGATTATTTAGTGAAAGGTGTACAGTAAACCCCCAACAATCGCGGGGGTTACGTTCCAAGAGCGCCCGCATATTGTGAAAAAAAGTTGTGATGTGGTAAAAGAAAGCCTAAAAATGCCTATTTTTGTAGTGTAAACCCTAAATATGCCCCCAAATATGCTCCAAAAACACTTTAATTTTATTTTAAACTCAGCTTAATACATTACCCTTAAAGAAAATGTAAAGGTAAACACGTATTCGTTCTGTACAGTTTACACTGAACTCCCACAGTGCTAGAATGTAAAATACCGATGTTACTCCTATATAGACTGTACATAATTTGTGCAAGCCCATTTTCTTTGGTATATGCTCTGTCGTTTTCTTTAGTATATGCAGGTGGATTTAATTCACGCTAATAAAAATACAGGGCTTTTAAAAGAACAAAATGAAAAACACGAGAACACTCGAGACGCTCCACGGGGGAAATTCTGGACTGCAGCTGCGTCAAAGGGCAGCAGCCAATCAGCAGCAAGGAGAAATAAACAGCGTTCTCGGATTGGCTACTTTCAAACGTCCCGTCTCTGAATACAGCAGCGTTTCACCATCCCAAGATGCGCTTTCTTTGTGTTTCTCTTTTTAGATCATAGATTTTGTGAAGTCACAAAAACAGCTAATTTACATATATCCTTATTGCCTAGAGCAGTTGTCCCCTCCAATTCCTGAAGTTCAGCCCGAGCCATTTGAATAAGCTGCAAAAACAATCTGCTTATTTCTATGGGATAAACAGAGGTTGGACAATAGTCATGTAAGAATGAATGATCAGGAATGATGAACTATATTTTTAGTACACAAACCCACACAGATGTCATGAAAAAAAATGAAACCTGGTAAATCACTGGCTTTAATGGTTAAGGACTAGCCAATATAATTTGACTTGAGTTATCAAAACACCCATTAATGCTAAACATGTGATTTACAGTACTATATCAGTATTGCAGCGATAATGATTCTTTAGACTAAATTAACAACAGTCGCTTCGTTCAAATTATAATAAAATATCTCCTCTTATACTTATGAAAACAAATGTGGTATCAGTTGAAATTTTGAGTTGACTTGCTTTAAAAAGCTATGAGTGTTAAATAATTAATATCAAATTACACCAGCCGTTTGTTAGGATCAGCAACCGTTGTGACTTGTACAGATAAGGGAGCAGTGGGAATTCAAAGGCCCCACATTAACTCCTGCACTAAAATCTAGGCATGGCGTAAAGGAGTCATTGTTCTCCTTGTATAACTTTGACACACTACAAAGCACATAGAGACCTGAGAAGGTCTTGGTCCTTAGACATGTGTGACATCTCCATAACCCCCGCCCTGGTCTGTCTTGTTAAGATATAAGTTAATAGTGAAAACCTTTGTGCTGACAGTGTGGTTACATTACGCTGTTTACACTGCCAAGTATGTAACGAGTGTGCTAATGGTTGGTAAACCCTCAAATGTCACAGCTGGGCGTGAGCTCCGTTTGCATGATCTGTGAAAATCCTAATTAATGTGCTACACATTTGTCTTATTTATAAAGAATTTGCACTCTATAGCCAAGTACACATATTTGCACTTTAGTGGGGACATCACCATAAATTTCTGCCATATAAATGAAAAAGAGATATGATAATTACATATAACCCTTTCTCGCCTGCCTGTACTACAGAGGTCATTTTTTCCCCGTTCCTTTGTGTCTGTTTTCAGACACATCACATTGTGGGATCCTAAAATCTGTGTATAATTCAAATATGCAATCTGTGGTAATGTACAGTTTTTCAGGAATGAAACCAGTTTAGTGCTATTTTATAGACAGTGATAAAATACAGTTCTTGCCATTTGGCCACAGAATTTAACAGTGGAACTATAATCCACATTGTATACACTTTTATCGGACAAGCTAAGGTTTTGCATAATTATTTTAATATACTGTTCTATTTTCAGAGCAATTATGCATTTACTCTTATGAGCCCCTTTATTAGGTTGAGCTAACTTGTATCCACACTCATTATTTTTTTTCTGCTCCACCTACTGAAGTCCGTCTATTTCTCTACATCATTTGTTTTGCCTCTTTTATCAGTGGTCAGAGATTCGCCTGCCAACCACAAATATTCAGCCAACATAAACTGACCAGTAATGAAGGACTAAAGATATAATGAATGACACAATCTATGTAGCATCAGATGAACTATCATTAATAACTTTACATCTGCAAGATATTTCCTCTTGTGGTTATCAAAGAGCTCCAGTCCCATGGAGGCATGAACTCCAAAAGACCTCTGAAGGCGTCCTGGCACCAAACGTTAGCAGCAAATCCTTTGAGTCCTGCAATTTTTGAGGTGGGACCTCCATGGATTGGACTAACGTGTAGCCTGTCCCACAGATGGTGGCCAAGTGGTTTGGGCGTTCGCCCTGCGATCAGAAAATTGTGGGTTCGAATCCCAAGACCGCTAGTGGCAGAAACTGACCAATAATGAAGGACTAAAGAGTAAAGAGTAACACCACTGAGGTACCCTTGGCTACCCACTGCTCCACTTGGTGAATGGGTTAAATGCAGAGGAAGAATTCTGTGCTGTTCACACCGTGTGCTGTGGTGTTCACGTGCCCATTGTAGGCATTTCCGCTAATGGGTAGGGGTCAGCATGGGCGCTCTAACCATGCCTGCCATTAGGCAGCCCAGTGCACTGTGTGTTCTTTTTTGCAGGTTTCGCATTAACATTTTCATGCTACAGTAGCAGGGAATTGGACCAAGCAGGCTAGTCTTTGCTTCCCCTGTGCGTCCGTGAACCTTGCCCCCCATGACCCTGTCGCCATGTCACTGGATCCTTCCTAGGACCACTTTTGGTAGGTTCTGACCCAGTGGTCAATCAAGCTCCTGTCACATTCGCTCAAACCCTTGCACTTGCCCATTTTTCCTGCTGCCAACACGTCAACCTCAAGAACTGACTGTTCACTTGCTGTTTAATATGTCCCACTCCTTGGCGTGCTGTTGTAATGAGATAATCACTGTTATTTATTTCACCTGTCTGTTATTTTGTGGCTGATTGGTGTAAGTAATCTACAGGTCTACTCACTATAAACCCTTTGGACCCCAAAGTAATTTTAGAACACTCTTTAGGGATACTTTTCAGACTCTTTTTAGATTTTTTTTTCATCGCCTTTATCACAGCACTTTATCAGAAACCAAGGAAAAATAGTAATAGAGGTTTATTTTATTTTTAAAGTTCAGCGCCAACTCCTTAATATGTAATCACCAAGGAATCAAAATCAATCCACAGCTGGAAGACCAGGAAAATGGACATTGAAATTGTAAGGATAATATAAAAAATACATAATAAAAATAAGAATTTCTAGCAATAATGAATGCTAAACCTAAATGAACTGACTACAACTAGTAACAACAACTTCATGTCAACACCTAGTCTCTCTAACTCTTGTCAGGCACCTCCAGTTTTGTGGTTATGCCAGGTTCTTTAAAAAGCTTGACATAAGACTTCTTAAAAGATAACTGATCTTTATACAAATGGGAATAGAAGAATCCAAGTTCAACTGTTTTGCAGTTTCTTTCTCACTCACCCATTTGTTTGGGAAACACAGAGAAGACAGGCTTTAGGTGATTCATTTGACATCTAACATTCCTAAATAGTCATTGCTGCTCTCTGAGTAAGCAGAAACCCTGACATGTTCGCTAACATATCTAGTCTGAACATTCTTTTGATTGCAGTAAGTCCGTAGCTTCCATTTATTAAAAAGAGAGCACTCTGCAGTAAAATGTCCCGTGTATACCATCCTTATCATTCAAGTTGTGAAGTAATCACTAATCCAGTTCAGTGAAAACATACATTTACATTGAACTTAATCAAGCAATTATGATAGCCCTAATTTGAGCAAAAAGAACTTCAGAATCTAAAATTTTGACAATTTAACACGTGCTTTTATACTAAGTGTCTTTAAGAGCCTCAAGGCTGTTTAGTTTGAGCGTGGCAAGAAAACAGCCACTAAATGAGCCTAGAGGGGTAAATCATGCCTTCTTTTTGCGTCATAATTATTTTTTTCCAGGTGTTAGATTAATTAAACTGTTTACAATGCAGGCTTGTTACAATATTAACACACAATCAGGTTCGTAAATATTTGGACATAATTATAATATTAGCTTTCTGCCACAGAGTATTATAAAGAACATTTTAAGGGTATTTACATCAAAATTAGGTGAACGTCGTAGGAATTATGGCCATTTGTACACATTGCCCGTCCCCCGATTTTGGCCCCCAACATAATAATAAATCAGATTTATAAGGCTTAGTTGCGAATTCTTTGCTGTCACTCACTGCCTGAAGTTGATAATAAATAAAATCTTTCAGTTCCTGTCCCTACGTCCAGCACAGTTGTCTTCTGAGGTCTTCCTTGTCCATTGTGTTTATGAGCTCACAACTGAGTTCTTTCTGGCTACATGTAGTATTTTTGATATCTCTCAGATGGGTTTATTTCAATTCTTCAGCCTTATGACAGCTTTACTGGCAATGACATGAATCCATTTTGAGAGTCAACCTCAACAAATTCTAAATGCAAAGCCATACTGACACACACCTGTTGTAAAATAAAATGTAAAAAAAATCCTACATTGTTCAGCAGATGTGGATGTAAATCCCCCAAAATAAAAGTTCAAAGTCTTTCCTTTGAACTCAAATGCATTGGTTAAATTTAACTCCCGATACACTGGTAGATTGAAAAAATAACTGTGACATTGTCCATATATTTATGGCCTATTTAGACAAAGCTAATGATTGATCAGCTATCGTAGGCTGTAGGCTTTTAACATCAGTTCATGATTCCAGGCCCTTGCCTCCCATATGAGGATGGGGGTGTTTTTGAGAAGATCAAGCCTGCCATTATCAGGATCTGGCAATTTCTCAGTAGATGAGTCAATGGGGTGCATACGTCTCTCTGACAGGAGGGACAGCTTTGCACTGAGGTGCATTGGCAGGTTGAATTGGAGAGGAAAGGGACGGGGTGTGTAGCTAACTGAGTCCAGCTGTGTGTTTGTCAGATGTGCTTCCTTTCCTGGCGCACACTTGGCCAGAAAGGTGGGCGAGATGCCACACGGCTTGGACACAAATCAGAGTCCATCACACATGCTAATGAAACAGATTGTTCTGTCTTGGCAAAACAAAAACTAAAGAGATAGGTAGCCAGCACCATCAGTTGGGTTATATCCTTTATCTCGTTGAAGGACGAATCGGAGAGTGCAGGACCAAAATTCTTCACTGAAAGAACCATTAAGGAATACAGAAGGTCCCAAGTTCAGACTATCAGAGTGCCTTAGAAAAAGTTGTGATTGACCTCTCCTTCCCATCAGTATGTTCTTTTATAGATACTGCTGCGTGGTTGGAAAAGTTTGAAATAGCATGTGAAAAGTATACAGGAACAACAGGACATAACACAGAAGCGCTCCAAGATATTTGGTAAAATTTGCAACATTTTGCATGCTTGTAGATACCAAAGAAGCTCTGAACTATGTTCTGACAAGCTGGAGAAACGTTAGGTTAAGGATTCACTTTAGAAACCTGGCAGCTCACCAGAAGAAAAGGATTAATCAGCGAGCAATGTGATGACGTAAGTGTGCTCAATGTGAGTGCGAGCCAGCGAGCGAATGGGCAGTGGCAGAATTGTACAGGGGGCACTCTCTTAAAGAAGAAAAGGTTTTTATTAACTTTACTGCTGGTTGTGCATTCAGGGACAGCTGGTGTGGCTGAATGGACAGACAGCAGGCAGACAGACAAGCCTATTGGCGTCAGTTATGCTTCCTAGTTCCGCCTGGTTCTTCCTGTGAGTTTCTCTGACTTGTGGATCAGGCCCTGTGACTGGTGAGATACGTCCAATTTATCAGCTCAACCTACCATTGATATACGCTTTATATACAATTCATCTGTTTCTCAGCATCATTTGTTAGCCCTTTACCTCATTTATCCCTTTACCCAATCAACCAAAAATGTCTAGCCAACATTGTCCTGAACGGACAGAAACTGGCCACTGATGAAATACTCGAGCAAGGGTGTCAAACTCCAGTCCTGGAGGTCCGTGGTCGAGCACATTTTGGTGATTTCCCTGCTCAGAAACACCTGGTTCACCTCTACAGTTAATTGTCAGGTTTAGTAAATGTGTTTGAGGAAAACCACCATCATACTGTGCTGGACACCGGCCCTCCACGACCGGAGCTTAGGATGACTAGCATAAACTGTGAAGCAGCAATGGGTTAAATAGAGTGGCCAGTGAGTGGACGCAATGTGTAAAACCTCCATCAGCACTGTTGGGTGATCCATTTTGAGAAGCACACACACACACACACACATGCACACACACACACACACACACACACACACATACACACACCATCCAGATAAAATCCATTCTGTGGGGGTTCTGACCATTAATGAATACAGAAACAGGTGGACCACATCTGATGACTGTCAACTATGAAGTGCACCTATATGGTCAAATGATCAAATGAACAATGAATGTAAAATCAAGGTAGTCGTACCTAATGAAGTGGCTTCTTACTGTATATATTACTGTATATATTATATGCCCACAAGACAAAGAAAACCAACAGGTTCCCTGGGACTCAATCTTAATATACAAAACTTTTATTGTTTCACCCTGTGTTCCTTGGGACTTTATGTAAAAGTCTGCAAAATCTTAAAATTGCATACATTGCCAGTATTCTACCTACAAAACCACGTGTCCTTTCTCACTCGTTGTTGCTGCTTCACTTGCTTGCCCGCAGTGTTTTTCTGTGGTCCTCCAGTACCATGTATATTTAACCACATTGACTGTGCCACCTTAGTCGGGACAAACAAGTCTTAAATCAGTTCCGAGTCAATACAGACAAGTCTCAATTTAAGTCCTACGTCAGTACAGGCAAGTCTCAAGTTGGGTTCTGGCATTAATATTTCAGCAAATTTAATTTAAACATAACATGTAGTGTTAAGCAATACTCGCGTTGTAGCTTCAGTGCTAAACTAAAGAAGACTGACTACATATGCACTGAGTGGAAAATTGGGCAGTTCTTTGTTTTTTGTTTTTTTTTTTGTTTTTTTTTGCTTTATTACTTGCCCTTAAGCCCACCCCTAGTGTCACCCATGTTTCTACCCCACAACCTTTGCCATTATCATTTTTTCATTTTTAATTGCAGCCATGTGACCTTGTGTCATCAGGCTGTATAGATTGCATTGTTGTTTAATGACACTCTTTTGGGATGGACGGGGTTCAAGTGAACTTTAGCTTGGCCAATACGATGGCCAGCTATTACTGTTTCCTTTTTTGCTAGTTACAAGTTGTAATTGTGTGTTTGAGGGTAGATCACATGTTTTTTTTTTTTTTGAGGGTAGGTCACACGATGCTCCCTGGGGGCTGGAGTTGTAGTACGTGTCAGTCTGTTTTGGCTTATTTTTCTGTTGAGTTCACACTCTTCAGTGCACTGCTTATAACTGCTGACTCTCACAGACTTCTGTTTCCAAATTTGCCTTACGTCTATTTTTATCAGCCTCACCCAGTCAGTCTGTTAATAGTGGAGATTTACTTCCTTTTGTCAAGGGACAGATTCCAGACTCATTTTGATACCCTAAAGCTTTGGATAAAAAAGGAAACTGTTATATCCTTCTTCATGGTGGGTATTTTTATGCTTTCAGTGACAAATGTGAGATTGAGATCATTCTCATCTTATGACATTGGTTATTATGTCACAAAGTTATATTTTGTTTGTCAAATATATTTGAGGTCATGCTAAAGATGTAGCCGCCGTTTAGTTAAAGCATTCGGCTAGTAGACCTGTATTTTTGAACATTAAAATATGCTATTATTATTATATCTTGGGGGAACAAGCATAGCGGAAATTCCACAATTTCCATTACTTTTGGAAAAAGAATATATTGGTATTCCTGTGAGCAGCTGACATCATTTCTGGCACGTTCTCTGAGCAGAGTGGTCTAAAGTCAAAAACTGTGAGAGAACAACAATAGTCTATCAAGAACAATTGAGGCCTTTAGGGGGAGAGTGGACCAAGTCCAGTTTCTATTGTTTTGAGAAATTGGCCCGTGAAAGTCTAAGCTGCTTGGCAAATCAATTGCGAGGAAGAACATCACTGCCATCTTGCAAATATTCCGGAACTGCATATGGACTTGCTTCGTTATTCCCCGCAAAATATACAGTGCTTAGATGGTACTGACGTTGAAAGAGCTGATACCCAAAAAAGTGGACTTGGTCCACTTTTCCTCTCAAGTCCTCAATTATCCTAGGATAAAGTCACATGGTCGGTCTGCCTCTTAATGAATATCAATTATGGCTGAAATGATTCTTTCCACTGGAAAGCTCTCTTTTCTAACAGCTGTGTTCTTGACTAAACTCTTTGTATGAGGTTGCTGGGGGAAGTACAGTGATGTACAGTAATAAACAGTAATTTCATTAGATGCCTCAAAATAGCTTTTTCTCATCTCGTTCTGAAAGAAAACAACATTTAATAATTTTGTCAAATGTACCGAAATGTTAGAGGATACGGCACAGTGCCAAAGTGGAAATACAGTGGCCAGAGAAATGGTTTTAAAGAGTCCCGAGTCAGCACAGTCAAATTTCAAGTCAACACGGGCAGTTCTCAAATTGAGTCCCAAGTCAGTACAGACAAATCTTAAGCTGAGTCCCAAGCCAGTAGAGGCAAGTATCAAGTGGAGTTCTGGCATGCATTCTTCCATTTAATGCCATTTCAACACAAATACAGATGGTAAACTGTGTCTAGTGTGTAGTATAGTAATAAAAACAAGAAGAACAGTAATGCATTGAACGTGCAGGCCTCTTGATCACCTCACGCTGTGTTGTTATTTGCATTTTGAGGTAATCCTCTTTGTTTTCGTGGCAACAGGCAGCATGACAATATTACAACATGAAAGTAATAAGAATGAAACAGCACATCCTTTGGGAGTAGCATTTAAAAGCACACTGCTTTAGGCAATGCCACGGTCTCAGGCCCTGCAAATAAATGAAGATTGAATGACTTGTAAAAAGTCCAGCAGTGTCTGGCAGCTGTAGACATGAGCATGAGTGAACACGTAAAAGACAAATAACTTTAAAAAATGTAACTTTTAAACATTTCAGACCATTTTTGCCTGAACCCAGAAATGTGCTTAGGGTAAGAAAGCCATAAAGATACAGGTCTACCAAAATAAATTTAGCTTAGCATGTGTAGAGGTTTATTTGTGAAAACTAATAAACAGAAAAGAAATAAATCCACTTATCACTTCCATTAATTTTTATTACGCCATATATTTATTATACCATATAATTCTTATTATACCATTAATTTGATATACCACCCAACACTTCATAGAATGATTTACTCAAGAAATACTGAGGTCTGGGAAGCCTGAATATCAGCTTGCAAAGTATTTTAAGGGTCTCCCACTGACTGAGCCACATGGTGTTTTAAAGCATTAGTGAACTTTATGTGCAGTTTTAATTGCTCTGTAGATGTCATGCTCCTTGACGTTTTCACACATTTACATGTTTGTCATGATTGCCTAACATGCTCATGTGCTGGTGACATCTTTACAAGTTTGGGGGAAAAAAACAAACAAACAAGCAGCACTGGACTCAACTTTAAAATAAAATGGATATAGATTTACTCTATAAAATCTGACTCTGTTGATCCAAAGTCGTAACCATGTGGAGAATGGCAAGTGCCCTGCCAAAGACATTAAACGGTTGCATATGATGCTATTGAAATCCAAGGACAGTTTTAGTGTAGAGAAAATGATTGAGGCAGGGGGGAAGTCTCTATTGCTTCCTCTCAAATAGAGAAATTTTATGTTCTGTCAACAAACAGGCTGGGGTCTTTAGCTTCCAGCTAAGAAAACGCAGCCAGCCAAGAGATCTGCTGGGACGGTGATGTGGATTGAATGTGGATGGACTGACAGTTGGTAAAATACAGCCATTGAAAAAAAAAGAGTCTACTTTTCCCTGTTTTTCTGTTCACTGTTTGTTCACTGTGTGTGTGTGTGTGTGTAAAATGCACAGGTTGGTATTCTTGTGTGAACTATTGCAGTGTGAGCTCTGTTCAAAAATAAGAGGTGGCTCCATGTGTGTTGTGACTGCAGTAGTGTTTGTAAAGCAGCTGATGGGATGAAACAGAGTCACACATGCACACACTATGCTCTTAACATCACTATTTTAATTGTTGCAGGTATAATACATTACGAATATGTAAAATATTTTAAAATATTCTCCAAACATTTTTTGTTTGAAAGTTTGAATCAGGTGTGGTCAATAGTGTATAAAACAACAGTGACATGCACATTTTACACAGACACGCTCCCACAAATTACAAAGGCAATTACCAGGAAAAAAAAAAGATGCAGCCTCTTATTTTTTTTCCTTGGCTGTATATGGTGCTTGGAATTGATGAACCTTTCTCAAATATACTGACCTGCAAAGATATAACAAGGATGAGTGTTTCCATTACCATAGCGGTGAAAGGAAGAAATCCTGCTTGGTTCAGCACCCGGTCTAATGAGAATATTGAGTCAAAAGCTTTTTCTTGGGATGAATTAATTGGTGCAACCTTTCTGTTGAGAAACCACCTGTTTCCCCACACCCCAAAATCATCTGAGTGACTTATTGGCAAAACATCCAGTGGAGCCTGTTAGACATATAAAGTGACAGTAACATTCTAACATGATAGAAATGTGTGAATAAATAAAACTGTAAAAAGTCCTTATTGCTCGGATGTGACCATGTGAGTCAAGTGTATTAGATTATATACATTTGAATGTTTAATTTGGTGTTCCGTTATGATGTAGTTCGATGCCATATTTGCCTTTGATGCCCTGATTAGTATAGCTAGATGTTGATAGTTAGAAATAGTTATTTCAAGTCACATATTCATTACCTTTCTACTGTTCTACTGTTCTGCTGTTCTACTATTCTCCTGGCAGTTCCTCATCTGGTGGCATGTTATGGGCACAGATTGTACCACAGTTATATAGCAGCTAAAATGTTTATTTTAACAGTTATTATTAGGGGTGTGCTGAGCCGATACTCAGTATCAGATGTGATATTGAAAAAAGGCTGAACTTGGAAGTAAATGCTTTACTAAACTTGGAGCAATGTGCCATAAAGAAAGAGGTTTAACACAAATGAGCATCAAAGCCGTGTCTCAAATGCCTCCCGACTCCCTACATAGTGCACTATTTTAGAATTACAGACTTCTGCACCCAAATACTGTGTAATATATCTAATAAAGAGTCACTGGCGCTTCAGCCATGTGAGCAGAATTCCAGAATAGGCAAACTGTGCACTATATGGGTGTAGAAACTGGAATTTTATAACTTATATGGCGTACTATAGAGAAAGCAGGGAGTGGTCATGTGTAAAATAAAGTGTATAGAAGCACAAAATAAAGTATTGAGCAGTCATGACCATGGAGAAGTGATTAGGGCTCTTACGACCTTGTATGTTGGCACAAAACAAGGTTGCATTGGGTTCTTTGAATCTGCCATTGATAAACCACCTTTGGTTCCCTAAAAATGCAAATGGGTAGTCATATAAAAATGTTCGATAAGGTTCTTTAAGATCATTTTGGCAGCTTTGTTTTTAAGAGATAACAAAGCAGCTGCTTGCAGAGTGAAGTCTCAGGTGAAACTGGTCTCATTTATGTGGGCTGCGTCATTCAGTCCTTATAAAAACTCAGTGGTCTGGGTGAGTCAGAATGTCAAAACAGAGCTTACCTGAGGTCCATTTAAAAACAGAGCAACAACTCGGGTTGAACAGAACATGACTAAGGTCTGAAAAATGAAAGACTTCTGTTCAAAGTTTGTTTTTAAAGCCTAAAGCCCTTAAAATTGATTGCTTTTGGATGGAAGAGACTTGCCTTACAGGTAAAACATAACAAATGAACATCATAAAATAAAATGAGCTCTGGTTTTCTAACTGATGCCATGCTCTTATGAGAGCTTGTAAAGAAAGTCATGACTTGAAAGCATAACATGCTCTCAAAGCGTATAAAAAAAAAAAATACACAACCGTAAACATTATTTGCTCTACGTCATATGGCAAGCTTAATATTACCACTCAGCTTGTTTCAAGAATGTGCTGGACTAGGTTGATGTTTGGCCCTGGTTTAATGCTACAAACAATGCTGATACATCAAACGTCACTACAAACAATGCTGTTACATATGATGATTAATAGATTGGTTACTCTCCATGATGCATTGTCACGTGTCCACAATGTCCATTATCACATTTTTGCATTTCGACATCACAGTATTTCAATGCATTGTTACACCCAAAGTGCAACTACAGAACCCCCCCCCCCGAAATTCTTACTTTTTTTCATTTTTGGATATCAACTTGTCACTGTTTCATAGACGCTTTTGACTTTTTTGCATGGTATTACTTGAAAGGCTGATACTTGTCTATATTGTTTGAGTGAATCTCATATTGTTTTAATGAACTATAAGTAAAAAGATTATGTTAAATTACATCGTGCTTTACCTGTCACCGAACTGACACTTCTAACCATTAAACACAAGCCCAGTAATTTAGTCTGTAGTCCTTTAAATAAGGTTATTGAAGTCTCTGTCGAGCTTCGCTTTTATTGGCCAAGTGTGTGAGCGAGCACACAAAGAATTTGATTCCGGTCGATGGTGTCTCTCAAGCACAACAGTATATAAACAACAATATGTCAAGATACAAT
>JBBPCX010107998.1:0-17812 GCA_037974365.1 Hydrocynus forskahlii
ACTCCGCACACTCATCTGCTGCACCTGCACGCACTCCGCACACTCATCTGCTGCACCTGCACGCACTCCGCACACTCATCTGCTGCACCTGCACGCACTCCGCACACTCTGCACACACACTCTGCACACACACCTGTTGCACCTGCACACTCCTCACACACACCTGTTGCACCTGCACACTCCTCACACACACCTGCTGCAACTGCACACTCCGCACAAACTCTGCACACTCCACACACACTCTGAACACACCTGCTGAACCAGCCCACAATCCACACACACTCTGCACTCAAGTCCACACACACTCCTCACATACTCCGCACACACGCCACACACTCCGCACACAATCCATGCACACTTCGCACACTATTTTTCTGTTCCACCTTAAATGGTGCTGCCCCAAGGTGGAATGGGAGCTCTGAACAAGAGGCTGGAGAACTTCCACTACCAGTCAAAACTTTTGCCACACACTGTGATTTTCTACATTTGCATGTTACTCATTTGAAATTTACTAAAACTACACTCAACATTCTTTACCAACAAATAAATTTACTGTATGTTCACCATTTGAATTCCTTTATTAGGCAGAATATGTAATTTTTTATGCATTGCTACTGGCCTACCAAAAGCTAACTAATAGTATTATAATTATAATGACCATGTAGATCAGATATTTAACATGCTATTAAGTGATGAAACAGTAAAGTGGTGCATTTATGTCTGGAATTTGTCTCTGCATCAAAACGCAACCAGTTAATAAGACATGCACTGTTACTTATTTGAAATACTTTGTATTTATAGTTGTTCGCTCAACAACTTTTCGATGTTTAACAAGAATAAAAATCTGCAAGATAAGAAATAAATGAAATAAATGTGTGTGTTGCAGGAGTATGCCTATTGCCCGTAAAGGTTCTGTTTCAGATCACCTGTACATGGCCTGGCTGGAAGCGCTGACAAAAAACCTCCCGCCGACTCTGCTGGTCCGTGGAAACCACAAGAGCGTTCTGACCTTCTACTCCTAAAACACCCAGCCCTGCAAAACAATACCACAACCCCCAACCCCTCCACACGCACACACACTTCCCCCTGGGATGTGTCCCAATTCCATATCAAACACTAACACTATAAAACACGGTGTACCGTGTGTTAGTGCATTATATACCACACCACACCTTTTTGAACTATCAGTGAGGTGGTGATGTTGCCATGGCAACGTGTATCATATCATATATCTGCCTTGTAGGCTATTTTGAATTTAAACAAATGATCCAAAACCACAAATGGTGTTCATTCATTAGCCAGGTGGGAATCTCAGAGGTGATAATATTCAGGATATTTGGGCCCTGCTGTGATACTATTGAAATTCTTTACATTTAATGATACAGCAGGCACTGTGATTCGATTCTGTGATAAAACTGCACGTTATTTCTTCCATTTATTACTAAAATCCATAATAAGACATAAAGAAAATAGCAGTTCATTTCACCGGAATCTTCTCATTTACTAAAAGAGTTCTGGCGCCCTCTTGTGGACTTCAGGGGCAATGCTCTAGAGAAGATGTCTACACCAAAATGAGCGAGTGGTCAATACATTTTAAACAAAATAATATTACATAAATAAATGTTGATCCTTTGGAGATGATATCATGTGGAAAAATATTGTGATATATCAATATTTTGATTATTTTGTTTTCACTGCTGCCCTGAAATCCAGAGAGAGGCTGAGGTGGGAGGACCAGATCAGTTAAGAGAAATGAGTAAAAATGTTATGAGTATAAATGTTATGAGTAATGATATTTATTGTCTTATTTTATAGAACAAGAATAGCATGTAAATTTCATAAACATTTCCAAAAAGTTTTCTGAAAGGGCATCTTCTGTTTGTATTGACACAGCCAGGACACTGGGATTACTGGGTCACAATTCATGAAAAAATTGGGATTACTGGGTAAAACCTGGTGTGATATACTGGACAAATAAATGATACTGGAGCAGAGAGAGGGAGGAAGTGAATAAGTGATATTTTAATGCCTCATATTTTGCATTTTTGGGTTTTTTGTAAAAAAAAAAAAAAAAGGAAAAAAGAAAAAATGAAATAATTGTATGTAAAAACAAAGACCTATATATAAATTATATAAACAAACATTTTAGGCGGTCGTTCTTAATGAAATGTGACTGATTTATCCGAGGGGAGTTTAGTATATTGTATGATGATCTTTTGTTCTTTGTAAACTACACAATAAAATAATTTTAATGGCTGTTTATTTCTGAAGGCCTCCAGGTGACCATATTAGGAACCAACCTGTAACAAACATTTTCACCAGAGTCTCAGTACAATAGAGAACCTGCTGTTTTATGCATTATTTGCTTTTTACATTCATCTATTTACATATTATATGCTTAATAATTGAGGAAATTGAATTATTTAATAAAACAAGTGTTTAATAAATTATTTAGAATAATAATGATTGCTATAATACATGTTTCTGGTGAATGGCATTGTGTTGTATTAAGTGTACAGTAAAATTTTCAGTGAATGATGGAGTGAAAAAACAAAATTGATCATTTGGTGATTGTCCGGTCAGGCTGGGATGTTTAAAAGACGGTGTTTATACAGCAGGACGACCAGGCCCAGGTCTCGAGGGGTCCCTCACTCTGATGTTGGGGGGGTTCTCTATGTGCCCTTTAGAGAAGACCGTATGGATGTGGACTCGGCAGCCTCTTAACCACATTTCACTGAAATTCTGGGGAGAGCGTTTCAGGAAGGAGATATTTTAATTTTTTATTTCATTTTAACGATGTAGGACTAACCTGCCGTTAAAATACAATCATCTAGCTTTTGCTCACTTATAAAATAAACACACACTTAAACATAAAACACAAAAGTAGACAAGACCACAGGTATACACAGTAAATCCCCGACAATCGCGGGGGTTACATTCCAAGAGCACCCGCGTATGGTGAAAAACCGTGAATTTGTGATGCCTAAAAATGCCTATTTTTATCGTGTAAACCCTAAACATACCGCCAACAATGCGCCCAAAACATTTTAATTTCATTTTAAACTCATCTTAATACGTTATCCTGTATCTGTACTGTACAGTGTACACTGAACTCCCGCAGTGCTAGAATGTAAATACCGATGTTACCCTGTATAGACTGCACTGTAATTCATGCACGCGCGTTTTCTTTGGTATAAGCAGAGTAAATACAGTAATGAATTCTTCAATGTACAGTGATAAAAATACAAGGCCTTAAGAAGAACAAAACGAAAAACACAAGACCACTCCAGGCACTCCAGGGGTCACACTTCTGGACTGTGTCTGCCAGAGATGCGTCACATCAGCAGTCAGTCAGCAGCAAGGCGAAATAAATAACTATCGGATTGGCTACTTTCAGTCCGAGAACGTTATTAATTCGCGGGGCTTTACTGTATATAAAATACAGACTATAAGACAAGGAGGACGCCACTAAGCGGAGTGCTGAATCTGGAGATATAAAGGGGGCAGCAGAGTGCGGTTCTGTCCAGACTGACAGGAGAAAGAATAAGAGAAGATAAACAGAGTCTGCAGGACCTGACCCTCAGACATGGGGGTCTGGAGACCTTAGAAAAGCTCTGCACGCATCTGTGTATGTGTGGAGGTTTGATGGGGAGAGCCTCCAGTTGAGAGATCTGGAACAGGAAGATGAGTGTGGTGAAGTATGTGCGTTGCACTTTTTTGAGGAATCTTCTCACAAAGACTGGACTCCAAAACCTTTGGAGAGCTCACTGTTCTCGCTTCTCTCCCCCAGCCGGTGAGATTAAACCACACCTCACGTCTCCTGCTTATCACCTGTACTATCAACTCTAGTGCTTCAAATTATTTTACTGAATATTTTTTCCATGACATAATGCAAATCTCATTTTTTATTAGACAGGACCAAATAATATCAAAATACATTTATAGACAAACCCAGCACATGGAAGGTCAGTTGGCTTACGTAAAAACTAAATAAATAGAAAGAAAACAGAGCAAGCACTTTCATGTTTCTAAAGATTAAAGCGTTTGAAATAAGAGCATCGTTTTACTTGCCTTAAAATTGCGTGATTAATTAAAATCATACTGCAAAAAAAGATGTTTACAGATAAAAGAAAAAACGTTACGAGTGGCGAAAATCTTTCGTAGTTTTAGTCGTCTCCGGTGCAATGCATCATGGGTGTTGTAGTTTTTGTCCCAATGCCGGTTTGGGTCTGACTGCGCTTAAAACTACAACTTTACAGTTATAATTAGCTGGACAGTGCATATAAACATTTTCACAAAATTAATGTACACAATATGTTGGGCATTGAGCAGGTTTCATCTACTTTGGCCGCTCCTGTTTAATTAGGGGTCGGATCAACCGTCTCCATTTCATTCCGTCCATTGCATCTTCCTCTCACACTAGCTGCCTGCATTTTTCCCCCTCACCACATCCATAAACCTCCTACCAGGTCTTTCTCTTCTCCTCTTCCCTGCAGCGCCAGCCTCAGCATCCTTCCCTCAACATATTCAGTCTCTTCAGCACATGTAGAAACCAGTCTTGCCTCTTGGACTCAAAAAGATCCAACTCGAGCTGTCCCTCTAATAAACTGTTCCCTGATCCTGTCCACTCTCGCCCCTCTCAGTGTACAACTTAACAATTTCAACTCCATTTCCGGCTGTTTCATGTGCAAGACTCTTTGTTTCTAGGTCCAATCACAGAAGGGAGTGAGGGCGTGACTTGTTTGGCGCGAAGCTTAAAACCACGTGTTAAGCGGGAAACCTGCTCAAAAGCAGCGTGCAGAGTTTCTCATGAGTCTGGCGAGCCGCTTTGTGTAATTTTTAATGCTCTAAAGACAGATTAAGTCTTGTTTTTAATATTTAGACGTGTCCCCGCTGCTCTCCTGCAGGTGCCATGCCGTGCTCGGACGGGACCGAGGCCGCCGCTGTGTCTCCGGCGAAGCGGAGCCGGGTTGAGGGAGCCGTGCTGCGGTTCGCTAAACTCTCCGAGAACGCCACGACCCCCACCAGGGGCTCCAACAGGGCGGCGGGCTTCGACCTGTACAGGTACACAAAACCAACTCCTGCTCTGTTTAGATTTTCTAACGTCATTTCTGCTTGCACTCTGTTTGACCCTATGTTTAAGCCTCCATATAATAATTGAATAATAAATTGCTACTCAGTTTTATGTATCAGGTACTTTGTTTCCTTGTTGGTGACCTACATAGAGAGAGAAGACCTGTAATAAATCCCTCACGGCGGGAAATATCGAAGCTCTGGTGCAAAATGTTTCCCTCCTCCTTGTCATGTGACCTACACAATATGGACAAAAGTATTGGGACACCTGGTTTTCAGGATTTGGACTAGGCCCCTTTCTTCTAGTGAGGGACAGTCTTAAAACTTCAGCTGACCAAGACGTTTTGGACAGCCATGCTTCCAACTTTGTTAGTGTTTGGGGAATAACCTTTTCTATTCCAGCATGACTGCCCCAGTGCACAAAGCATGCACTGGATGAGTTCGTTGTGGAAGAACTTAACTGGCCCCACAGAGCCCTGACCTCGAACCCCATCCAACACCTTTGGAATGAACTGGCATGAGCAAGGCCTTCAATGTCACCCAAAAGAAATGTGTGAAATGTTTTAGAAACAGATCAAATTGCCTGTTGTCAAACTGAACCCAAAGAAATGTGTACAGACACTGAAAACACATCATGTTCATTTTGTTTATGCAGTTTGCCCATGTTAAATTGGAGTCTCTTTTTATATGAAAGGGGCAAATTTAAAAGGAGAGGATTAAAGGGGACAAACTGCAAACACGAAATGGAACTCTAAGTCTTTGTACACATTTTGTATATCAGTGTTTTTTGGGGTCAGTTTGACTCCAGGCCGTTTTATCTATACATAAAACCTATAAGAAAAAAATCCACATTTTACATGTATTTTATATCTAAAGCTCCATTTAGTTCAACAAAAAGTACTGAGAACCAAGGTGAGTAGGAATTAAGTTTGACCAAATTTTGGAAAATTAAAATTGCTGGGCAAATTGACCAAGTTAATAGGATGTTGGTAATCTTGAACAGAATCTGAGGGTTAAAGCTCACAGGTAAAGTAGCTCTGATGTGCCTGTTTGTTTTCAGTGCGTATGATTACACCATCGGGCCCATGGATAAAGCTATAGTGAAGACTGATATCCAGATTGCTGTGCCGCCAGGCTGCTACGGCCGAGTGGGTGAGTAGTGGTGTTCTCTCCTCTGTGTGCTAGCTGTGCTTTCAGTAAACATTAAATACTTCATTCATTTTGTCTCTTACAGCTCCTCGGTCCGGCCTGGCCGCAAAACACTTCATAGATGTTGGCGGTAAGTTAGTAATTCTCTGTAGAGCTTGTTGGAATTTTCTGTTCCACTTTAAATGCTGTGGATCTTAGCTCCTGCATGCTGGAAACTCTTATAACCTTGTTGGAATTTGTCCCTCTCATACACCAGAATGCAACAGCAGCACCAATTAAGGTGGAAGAAATCATGTTAACCCCTAAATGTACTTTAGTTGTAAATACCACGAGGTTGGAACTAACCCATCAGGAACATTTCACCTCATTTATTTAAGTTCTACTCTTCTGTGGTTCTGTTCAGCCGGCGTCGTGGACGAGGACTACAGAGGAAACGTGGGTGTGGTACTGTTTAACTTCAGCAAGGAGACGTTTGAAGGTAACCTGCTGTTTGACCTCCAGGACTGGTTGAGTAATTAGTTTGACTTGGAGTAACTGACTTCTCCTGCCCCTACAGTGAAAAAAGGAGACCGTGTGGCTCAGTTGGTCTGCGAACGGATCGTTTACCCGGACCTGGAGGAGCTGCAGGTAAATACTTGTAGGAGGGCGGAACTACTGTTTCAGAGATGGGCACGTACTCTGGCTTAACGGTTGCCGTGGTAACAGCCTCAATGACTCATTTGGTTTCAAAATTGTCATTTATTCATTGGACAAATCAGAGACCCTTACAGTTTTACCAGTCATGGCACATGTCTTCAGATTACATGATGACCTCAATTCACCAGAACACCCAGTAACTCCCCTGGAGTTGTGATTGGTCACCCTGTCAAACACTGATTGGTTAGAGACTAATTTGCATATTGCAGCCTTCTGTGATCAGTATTGCAAAAACTGATCTCGCTATAACAATTAACAGATGTACAGCCCTGCATGAAACCATTTAAAACCCTGGGATTTGTTTCTTTTGCACCTGTACAGTCAAGGTGGGAGAGGCCATGACTCTTAAATTTTTATCTACATGTCTTTGGTCAGATTATTTCAACCACAGCTTTTACTGAATAACCTTCAACTCGATCACTGTTTGGTCAGACATCTGCTTCAGTCTTGAGACATTTAAAATAATCAGTAGCTCCAAGTGCGTCTGCTGATACTGGTAGGTTAATCATTGACTGGAAGTGTCAGCAGATGTTCCTAAAGCACTGGTATTGGCAGGGCTGGTGATGGCAATGCTTTTTTTTTTTTTTTTTTTCCTAAATGTGAGCTGCTGGTTTGTTTTTCAGACTCTGGATGAGACAGAAAGAGGCTCTGGAGGGTTCGGTTCCACTGGAAGGAACTAAAGCTGATTATTTTGGGGTTTTTTTTAAAGTTTATTTGAATAAAGATTGGTTTTATAGTAATGTTTCATTTGTGTTTCTAAACAATAACTTGAGAAGCAATACAATTTTCAGCCAGCAGATATTGCTCTTCACCTGTTTTGCACTGATTCCTGAACTGTGAAACACCAGTAAGTGTAGTTACTTTTTTCCATGCTTCCTTAGTTCAAGGTGGTAATGTTCCTGTTATTGTGAAGCTGATTTTACTAGTCCTCTGAGCGTAATAAACATCTCTGTACTTTATAATGAACATTGTTTTCAGGCCCAATTGTTTCACTTTCTAATGCTGGGAAAGTTCAGTGTTTTTGGTCAGTCTGGTTTAAGCAAGTCTGCACAAACACATGAAAGAAAACGGCAAAAATGAATAATCTTAGTTCTTCCAAGTTTCCAAAGTTTGTTTCATCACCACATTCTTCAAAGCTGCAGCTGTTTCCATTCATGCTAGTTTTGCCTTGGGGTCCAAGGGTTTAATTTGATTAAACTTAATTACTGTTTAGAGTGTAAATGTATTAAGGTGCAGAGTGGTTAGACTATCTAAAAATGACCTAGGGTGCCTAATACTGTTTTAGGATTGTGTTTAGAGATCAATGGATGGGGAGGTTTGATAGCAGAAGATGCCAGGCAGAATGCTCCAGTTCTGTTGTAGAGTGTTCAAGTATGCTTTCAGATGGTTGTCTTGAATGATGTTTGTTTAAAATGGCTCCTTTTGCTTTTAAAAAAGACATTTTAGATCAGTCTTGGCCTCTGTTCTTAGCTTTAATAAGCCTTATTCAAGCTTGGCCAGGAGCTCAGCACAGAGCAAAACAGAACTGGAAGGGACTTTGGTAAGTAGATGGTGCAATATGGTTTATTAATATTAAAATGTTTCATTTATTGGCTACCAGGAAGGGCATAAAAATGGTGTTCCTCAAATGATAAAAGGCAAAACTGGACAAAGTTATAACACCCATGGTGAATCACCACTGAAAATTATTTGGGAAATGGGTCTACTACAAGCAACTTTATGAAGGAACCACAGTAACACTACTGCTACCTCTAGTGGTCCTTTGTCATGAAAAGTTAAACAGCAACCAAAACATTTTAATAAAATGAACAGGGATGCATATTAACTGCACTGCAGCTCTTTTGTAATTGAATGCAACTTTTGAAATGTCTGAAAACAAGCTGAATCAGGTGCCTCAAATTTTAGAACACTGAAATGTGCTGTTCGGGAGCTCTACAACAGAACTGAACCCACTGATCTAGTTCTGAAATAAGGGACTCGTTTCCATGACCCCTTAAAACCAAAAAATATGTTTTATTGTGAATTTACAGCTAAACCCCTCACAGATGTGAACACCACAATCCAGTAATAAAATGGTGTTTTTTTTGTATTGTCGCCATGGCGACGGCACTGACTGTACTTACGAGTGTGTGTTTTGTGGCCGTGGGGGCCTCAGTGCAGTAGTCTGGAGTCACAGACGTTGCTGGTTTTTCCCTCAGAATGGTGAATGTACACAGTTAACACAAGAAGTAGTTGGTCATTACGTTGAGCACCATTTTGCGACCCTCCAGTCCAGGGTGTGTAACTAGTTTAGAAAAGATTCCCCAAGTTAAAAGTGGCATGGTTACAGTATACACACACGTAATGCACATAGCAGAAGGCGTAAGTGATGGACAGGACAGAACGGCTGCTGAGCTAAACGCTGGTTCGCTTGCAAAAGGACGCAGCAGACGGGGACGTCTGCGGAACAGTAATGAGCTCCTGCGCTGGTAAAGGATATTACAGTGCATTCGTAAAAATCTAATGTTGACAACGTTACTAGCACCAGTAAATATGATTAAAACAACGGTAAGAAAGGTGGAGAGAGCGAAATTAACGAAGCGAAGTCCGTTAAGGCTTAATGGTGCCCACCTGCAGTCTGCACATCCGAACGAGTGCAGATCCAATCAGAATAAACCCTATTCAATCAATAGCTTTCTGTTTGTCGCAAACACATACACAGTGGTCATTTCTCAATGAGAATGTTCAGTTTATCTTCAGTTCCTTTCTTTCCTCACTTTATGAGCACAATGGAATATTTACTATTATTTTTACCGGTTACTCTAATAGATTTGTATATGTGGAGAGATCTTTGGTCATGGCAGATGGAGTCCTCTCTGTGTCTTTGGTTTGAAGCACCCTAGTGCAGGATTATCTGCAGTTTGACGCGTAGTGTGTCTCCCAGCTGTCCACTGAGGTAGTCTTTATCGTGTCTGTCCTCTAGAGCGGCCAGTTCTTTCTTGCGGTACAGAGGCACACTGCTGATTTGTAAATAATGGGCCCCGGGGAGCAGGTGTTTGCTCTTGTTTAAGTGCAGGTAGCTGATCCCGTCCCTCTCTGCCAGTTTGAACAGGCCCTCGTCATTCCCGAAGTCGATGATGTAGCGGACGTGGTTAGTGAGTGTGGACAGGGCTGGGATGAACTCGATGATGTGGTCTTTGCTCTTCAGGCTGCTGATGTTCAGGTTGAAGTTGATGGTGTTGTCAGTATCCACACTGGCCAAGCTGACGGTCTCTTGATCAACCTGCTGAAACACAGATGGCGTAAAGTGGGGTTTAAAAAGGATTATCAAGTGATTCACATTGAAACTCTTACCCCACAGCCTTCATTTTCTGAGCGCTGGTGCTACGAGGATAACGTAGCTAACAAGTAATGGAAGCTAACTCTGCTATTGTCTGATGGAGCAGGTGTGTCTGCATTTTAATCAAAATTAATTAAGAGCATTTTACTGTCAAAACACTAACTTCTCTAACAGAAGTAACAGAAAAACAAGCTGACTGTCCCACCTAAAGAGGTAACATGAGTTGACATGTCATACCCGATGAGAACTAGTGTAACAGAGGGCCTGACAAAGGTTGAGATGGCTGTGTAAGATGTTACCTGGCTGTCCGGCAGGAGTTCCCCTGTAGTGTTAGTGCTCCGCTTCTTCCTGCCCTTCTTGGGGTAGCCGTTGATTTTGCACTCATAACAGGCCTCAGGGGACAGAGAGTTTTCCTCTCCCTCTGATCCAGGACTAACAACCAGGCTACTGCTACCAAAACCCACTCCAGATATACAGTGCCTGCAACACACACACACACACACACACACACACAAACAGACGTTGATCACATCATGAAACCTAAATATTAATTTTAGCATTTAGGTGGTCATCAGTAACTGATTGTGTAAACAATTTGTATGTTGGTTGAACAGCTGCCAAGGTGTGATTCTATGGTAAAGGATTCTATGGTAAAGGAGAATGCTCTGGCTGGTAATTTGTCACAGTTCATTAGGTCAGGTAATACCAACATACTGACTGTTTTCATACCTGCATGCTAACAGTCTAGGCTAAACGGCTTCAGTCAATAAGACTGTGAAGTGAAGATGCTGAAAAAAAAACACTTTACTTCATTGACAGAACATCTGTATTTACTACAGAATCAGTAATTTTCTACTATCAGTAATTTACAGTTCTCCCTTACAAGAAGATACTGTATCATTTATGTTATAAGAATAGTCTAATTCAAATAGAATTAACTGTGATACAGCTTTGAAAAAGACGTGTGTCCATATATGTGTGTGTAGATGGGGATGTGTTTCTAAACTGGCCTGACATTCTAGGGGTATAATTCATTGACCTCAATTTGATTATGATTCTTTAAGAAAATTAATCATATACAATTTATATTGTGTAATTTATCACCCAACCTTAATCATAGTAACTTGCATGTACTTGTATCAGCTGAATTTTCACCCCTTTTATTTTTATTATTTTTACCCTTATGCCATCCTACATCATGTTTATGACCCAACAGACCCCTGCTCTCACCCCTGTCCTGCCCTGAAGTATCCGGGTGGGCAGCCACAGAGGTATCCCCCATCTGTGTTGGAGCAGCCATAGGTGCAAGGGGTTTGCATGGATGAACACTCATTTACATCCTGACAGCCGCCGGTTGCCTGCTCGAACGTGAAACCAGTTGGACACAGACAGCGGAAACTACCCAGAGTATTATGGCAGGACGCGCCGCCGCAAATCTGACTGTTCTGACACTCATTCTCATCTGTAAATAAGCCAACACACAAAAGGTCATCAGAGCTGAGTCTGGTTTCCACCGAAGGAAAATGCATGTAGAGTCTACACATTGTAAAAATCCTACACAACTTTTTACACAATTTACGTGTTTTTCTGTGCCAGCAATACTCTGGCATGAATGAGAATTACACTGGTTTTTCAACATTCCTGTATAAAAAAGTGTTTAAGATATAACCAGATGTTCAGAATGGGTTTAGTCATTCTAGAGAAACTCAAGAGTCAGATCTGTTCGTAGTGGTGGTGAATGGAACCAGACGTCTGCCCCTAAAAGCTCCCTCTTAGTAGGTTATTCCATTAAATGCTAATGGTTGCGCCGCCAAACTTCTGAGACGTTGTTCTACCAGAAGCTTTCGGTCATAAAGCTAAAACCATTTGTGGTGTAGTGATACATGCAGGGCGTCGTGAGGCAAAATGGTCTTCAAATAAAACCGATTTCATTCAGATTGTCCACTATTTTACCATCACCAACATCCATATAAACACTCAGAGACACATGGAGGATCGATGATGGATAACACAGCTGTATTTGTGTTGGAGATGTTTGATTCCATTCACCACCACTGTAAAGAAATCAGATTTTCTACAATGAACCGTTTCACACCAAACACACTCTGAATGAGTTAGTTTACATCTCAATCACTGTGCCTTTCACTCACAGCAAGGCCTTCAGTAGGACTTGTCTCTCTGGCAAAGGAAAAGACAGACAGTCTCACCTACACACTGGTTCCACTGGTAGTGCTGCAGGTAGCCTTGAGGGCAGTTACACCTGTATCCCCCTATCAGGTTCTGACAGCCGTGCTGACACCGATGACTACCCTCACACTCATCCATGTCTGCAAAGGGTTCACACACACAGACACACATGCACACACACAACACCATATACACAAATCACATGCACACACACCAGTAAGAACACTAGTGAAGGGCACAGATGACAGGTCTTAATCTTAAAAGCATGTGATGTATGTGTGTACGTTCACTGACCTTCGCAGTGCTGACCGTTCTGATCAAGTGTGAACCCTCTCTGGCACTCACAGTTAAAGCTGCCTGGACTGTTCTGACACACTCCGTTTGGCCCACACAGCCCAGGTTCTGTGGTACATTCATTGTTGTCTACATACACAGACACAACACACAAAAGCTATAAGCACAGTGATATGTATGCAAGAAATGATCAAATCTGTAAGTTTAGATTTCACTGTTAAGCAGCATTTAAAATGAACCTTAAACTTTCTGTGGACACAAAGCAAAGTGAAGCAAAATAACTAAATCAAAAACCTCACGTCAAGATTCAGATGTTTACTGTCACATACAGTTATAAACATGTAGTTAAATGTGACCCTCAATTGCTTCTGAGTGTGCAGTCACTAGAAAATAGAAAAAACATAATAATAGAATATTATAGAATAGAATACCCGGATTCAAACTCCCATCCCTGGAGATGTGAGGCAACAGTGCTACCCACTGTGCCACCATGGGGCTGAATAATAGAATGAATTGGAAGCAGCTGAGAGCATCAGATGGAGACCCTGTATCTGTGCATCATGTTGCTTTGGTTTGATGTGCCAGCTTAACAAAAATAGAGCCATTTATCTTTAAACTGAACAAAAATTAAAACAAGGATGAAGTTGAGAATAAGTGGTTCAGATAATGGCTGTAACCAAGGATTCAAAATTGGTTTAAGAACACAGTTAGAGGATGGGAACTAATTCAACGTGAAGAAAATAAAGGTTATGACATCAGGTAGATCTAATGCGTTTCCAGTGTGGACGTCCTGAACGTTTGTGTCCTGTTAAGAAAACCTGCTGTTCCAGACTGAACTCACGTTGAGCTGCCTTGCTGCTGAAAACAAGGAGTTGTGTCTGAGAATGTGTGTGTGTCTGTGTGTGTCTGTGTGTGTGTGTGTGTGTGTGTGTGTGTGTTTGAGTGTCTCAGCTGTGAGGGAGTGAGCTCATGCAGCAGTCACTGCTTAACACTGCAGTATCCATGGCAATGGGGCTTTAATTCATTCCAGCTAACAGCTAACTTCTGGGTTCCTGTAACAAGGGTCAGGCACGTCTCATTAGAGGGCTGGGGGTTTATAGTTATTAATCAAGAGGAGAAGTGACCCTTGGGAAAGGTCATTACGCAGAACATTACACAGCAGTAACCCTGTGTGTGTGTGTGTGTGTGTGTGTGTGTTATTCATTTGTATGTCCTCTCAGAAAGGAATCTGTACATATGCTTTCAAGAAATAAAAAAACAAAACAGTACATTCCAAGTGGTCAGAATTGCAATCATCATCAAAGCATGTCTTGGGTCATTTTTTTCTGGACATGAATGAAGCCAAGCCGCAGACTTCACAGCATTCTGACTGGAGATTCTCCCTTCTCCTGACTGGAGATCTTGATCCTAAATGTTCAAAAGTCTGTGGACCCCTGATCCTCCAAGATTTTTTCAGTTTGCCCTCTTTTACTGTCGTAACGGTCTATACTTTTCTGGGATGGCTTTAAACTAAACGCTGAAACATAGCTGTGAGGATTTCATTTTGATAACATTTAGCCATGATAACATCAGTCAGGTCAGGTACCGTGGCTCTGAATCACAGATGCCACTGCAGCTCACCACGAAGGTTCTGGATAGAGCTCCATCACTCCAGAGACTCCACAGCCCAACACTGAGGGGCTTTATAGCCCATAGGCATGACAACCTCAGGGTCATGTGTGTCTGTTCTGCTGCAGTCTGTTCTGTTCAGAGTGTTTTTCTATGGAGAAACAGGCTGTACATGAACACCTGTGACAGCAGTTGGGGCTCCTTAGCGTAGCAGAACTCACTCAGCAGAAGATCTGTCTGGCCAACATTGTTTATTAATAATACAGCAGGTGTGTAGCTCTCACCGATGCAGGCAGTGTGGTGCTGGGTGAACCCAGGTGGGCACTTGCAGGTGAATCCACCGATAGTGTTCACACACAGGAACTGACAGTTGTGTTGCTTAGTGGAACACTCATCCAAATCTGAGTGAGAGAGAGACAGAGACAGAGAGAAAGAGAAAGAGAGAGAGGGCATTGCTGTTAATATATGCAAGACTGAATGTGTGTGGTCACCTTTTGTGTGTGTATTGATGGATTAAAGGGCTTGTGTATGATAAATACTAACAAAACTGTATGGTGATGTGTATTCCAAAAGCTTCACTGAATGCAAAAATGTTGTGTGGGTGGGTCTGAGATGCTTGTCTTTCAGTTGTAAATATTCATATTTGGCATGTACAGTACTGGCTCTCATTTTCAGTCCAGTCCCTGAACCTGGCCAATTTCAAAGGTATGTGTTTTGTTAGCAAAGCCAAACAGTAACCTACACATGACTCCTTGGAGCATAACAAAGCACATATAACTAAAATGCACAAACAGACTATGTAGAAAAGTAAAAAACAGAAATAATACAACATCCATCTGGACTAGTATTACACATACATTTATGCAAATAATGGTACAGATGCAGTAAAATGAATAAAAAGCAGATATTTAATCTAATTATTTATCAGTTGATGCTGATAATTTTATTTTAAGCAATAATCTTTTTATTTTCTGACAGCCTGGTATTTGCATGTGTTTCTGTGTTTGTTTTTCTGTGTTGTTGAATCAGACTTCATTCATCCATCCGCAGTGAAAAGACGAGAATGTATGTGTGTGCGTGTGTTACCTCTACAGCTCTTGCGGTCCTCCTGCAGAATGTAGCCCCGAGGGCAGGAGCACAGATACCCTCCCTCCACGTTCTTACAAATAAAGTTGCAGGGCTTCGGAGCCTGGGCACATTCATCCACATCTACAGAGAGAAAAACAACTCCTTGTAACACTCACCACTCAGACAGCAGCTCATACTAAAACAGCCCTGGTCCCAGTGATCAAACATCTGATCAGGTGAAAACCTGCAGCCCTTTACAAAGAAGGCTGGATTCCCTTGATCATCCTGATCTGTATTCCAACTGCTGATCTGCTGGGATATTCTAGCACAACCATCTCCACGGTTACAGAGAACTGTCAGAAAAAGAGAAAATATCCAGTGAGTGCAGTTCTCTTGTTGATGCCAAATGTCAGAGGAGAATATCCAGAGTGGCTAGAGCAGATAGGAAGGCAGCAGTAACTCAAATAACAATTTGGCACAACCAAGGTCAGCAGAAGAGCATCTCTGAACACACAACACTTCCAGCCTTCAGCAGGTGAGCTCCAACAGCAGAAGACTACACTGGGTCCCACTCCTGAGGCTACAGTTCAAAACTGGACAACAGAAGAAAAATGTGGCCTGGTATAATGAGTCTCAATTGCTGCTGGGACATTCTGACAGTGGGTCAGAAATTGATGTAAACAACATGAATGCATAAATCCAGCCTGCCTTGTATCAGTGGTTCAGGCTGTTGGTGGTGTGAAGTGGGTTCTTGGTCTACTTTTGGTCCACTTAGTACCAGCTGAGCACTGTTTCAAAACTACAGCCTACCTTTGTGGTGGTGTTGACCATGTCCTTCCCTTTATGTACACAGTGAACCTTTTCTGATACTACTTCTGGCAGAATAAAGCTCAAATCATTTCAAACTGGTTCACTGTACTCAAGACAGCCTCCACAGTGACCTCATCAAAGGTCAGTGGTGGAACGGGAGATTTGTATCCTGGAAGTGCAGCCAATAAATCTGTAGATGCAGCATGATGCCGTCATGTTAATGTGGACCTAAATCTCTGAGGAACATTTCCAGCACCGTGTTGCTGGAATTGAGGCAGTTTTGAAAGCAAAAGTGGTCCAACCTTGCATTTGCAAGGTTTACCTAACAAACTGGCCCGAGAGTTTATATCTAGACTCATTATCCTGTCCTCTAATCCCTGTAATGTTCGTCCTCAGCTTGGTCTGGGTAGGAAGAGACCCAGACGGAGGTCCTGCTATTTTGTCTTCACCCATGTGACCTAGCTGCTGAAAGGGAAGCTAAACAGTATGATGAATTATTAGAGTATGCGCGCGCGCACACACACTCACCCACACAGAGGGTGCCACTAATGTCAGTGGTGTATCCGGAATTGCAGACGCATTTATAGGATCCCTGCGTGTTCACACACCGCCCGTTCTTACACAGGTTCCCCATCACCTTACATTCATCAATATCTGCACAAAACACAAAAACATAATAACCATAATAAAAATAATAATAATAAACCGTACATGATTATGTTGCACTTTTCAACACAACCTTAAAAATAAAAAGAACTGGGTAAATAAACAATTAAAAATAACACATTAAAGAAAAGACTACCAGTAAAGAGCAAAAAATTAATTACATAGGTCTCGAGTCTCTTCTTAAAAGCACAGACAGACATCGATAGTGACACACACACTTGTTCACTGAGTCGTCTGGATTAGAGACACACCGATACAGAATTTTTGGGCCGGAAAATATATGAAAACCCTGCTGTGGTCTATAAATCTAGTAACTGATAAGATGGTCTTAACCTGAGTCTGAAACAACAGTCCAAAATATGCCTGCTGCTAAATATTCGCTCCAAACTGCAGTTCTGTAAAAAAACACCTTGATGATATTCTAATTCTGTAGCATTTGAGTATGACCACAGCTGTTCCAGATGAAAAATGGGCTGCCAAATTATTGGTTGTAATTAAGGGTGGTAATTCCAAGATCACATCATTAATAATAATGTATCAGTTTAGCCCGTTACAAGGCAGCACCTGTAGCATTGGTGTCTCAGGAGTAACTCACCCTGTCCATCGTTGTGTTAGTAATTCACCCTGTCCATCCGTGTGTAAGTGACTCACCCTGTCCACCGGTGTGTAAGTGACTCACCCTGTCCATCGGTGTGTAAGTACCTCACCCTGTCCATCTGTGTGTAAATGACTCACCCTGTCCATCGGTGTGTAAGTGACTCACCTTGTCCATCGGTGTGTAAGCGACTCACCTTGTCCATCGGTGTGTAAGCGACTCACCCTGTCTATCAGTGTAAGTAACTCACCCTGTCCGTCGGTGCGTGTGAGTAACTCACCCTGTCCGTCGGTGCGTGTGAGTAACTCACCCTGTCCGTCGGTGCGTGTGAGTAACTCACCCTGTCC
>JBBPCX010108095.1:0-21762 GCA_037974365.1 Hydrocynus forskahlii
GTGGGGCTCGACAGGTGAGGGGTGGTTCTATGCAAATTTCCTCATCCTGACGTCACAATAGGGGAGCGTCCAAACGGCTCATAGAAGCATACAATTCCTGACACCAAAATCATTCAAATCTTTCATTTGACGGTTGGATGTTTTTTTTTTCACGCTTGGAGTGTTTATAGGAGCAGCAGAGACTCAAATGGAAATACAAAAGGATGCAAAAAGTGAAAATTTCACCAAAGGAAAGGCTTCCGCAGGCCTCTGAATACTGACATATTGACACCAGACTTATCCACACTCGCTATTGAAATGCCCTAAATAAAATGGCTATTACTGGGTTGCTGGGCCCATACTCTTTTTGGTCCACTCTACTGCTGTATAAAGACATTCTCCGCTGCTGTCCGCTGCTCCAATCACTGGCCTTAATGCCTTGTCTTGAAGACAGTGGATTAAGCCTCATCACTGCATCACTGGATCCTAGGAAACGGTCTCCACTACCACCCAATCAAATACTGCTTAGAGCAAGAAAGTGGGAAATTCAACCAAATAAAATGTCCCATATTTAGTACTAAGCATTTCCTGAGTATTTTGGGGAGAGTTTTATTTTGACTTACACTGTATTTTACATTGTTCTTGTCTCTGTTTCTCTGTGTGTATGTGCAGTCATACCATAAGCAGTTTTCTGATTCTGATAGAAAAGTGTTGAGAAGGTTCATAAATACAAAAACAGGTTGTTTTAATGCAGCCTCCTGATAGAACACAAGTCTGGTGCAATGCAGTGGAATCTTTAACTAATTTGGATTGAGAGGTTTTGTTTTTCAGAAGCATGAAAAAGCCCAAGAAGTTCAAATATCACAATGTGAAGGGTTTCTGCAACATTGACATATTGACAGATGTAACAGCGAATTACACCAGGCTTATATTATAAGGATATCCAACACTTTTAATGTTGCCTCTGTTGAGTCAGTTTTCCACTAAGGGGTCTGTGTGGAACCAGCTCGAATGTGGATTTACAGGCTCTTCCTGGCCTCACTGATTCCAGATTGTCCTTTTCCACTTCTGGACTGTGAGCCTGGCATAAACCACACTTGTTTCCAACATGGTCCTCAGTGGCAGCTGCCATAATCACTTGAGTCGCTCAGATCTACCAAGCAGATTTACAAACACGAAGCAGAATAAACATGTGTATTATTTTGGCAGGTGCAGTCTCATTGCTTTGTACTCGTTCAAAAGCCAAACCGGTATGCCAGTATCAGCAATCTCTGATTGCTGCTGAAATGAGTTAAATGGGGCAGCCCAGCTGGCTCTGATAATGAGCGGATTCCTTTCACATCCTCTTTCAGCTTCATTTGGTGCTAGCCTGAAAGCAAGGCTGGAAAAAAATTTCTGAATGGTCTCGAACAGCAGTGGAAAATGTCAAGAAAAGCAATGGGGATGGGCTTTCAGATTCGGTTCTGAAAGGGGTGCAACACACCAAAGAAATGTGCTGGCTTTGTTCAAATGTAACTGTTTTCAGTTTCACCATCTTGCTCTAGGGCTCTCTTCTAAGAGCCTCTTTTGTATCTATTGCAACATCACAGGGGTGTAAGAGCTAAAAAAAATGCATCAATACATCATGATACATCAACCTTAAGGGGCCAATTTCATTGCACTGACCTTGAAATAGATTATAATTGATTATGATAATATTAAAAAGGCATGAACTCACTTCATGACCAAAATAAAACTTTCAGGTAATTTGGTTTGGTGGCATTTTTCATGACTTCGGTCCCCCAGTTATGTCAAAGCCACCCAAGGACCAAAGTATCAGAAAACATAATTGGTCTTCCTATGTCTGTATGGCCCTCCCTCTCCCCCATTAGGCCTCGTCCACACGGACATTTGAATCTTGGATAAATGAACGCGCTCTGAACTCCATAGGCATTTTTGTTGTGTTTTGTATCTGTGCTTGATTGACTTCAGTGAGGCGCTACACTGGCGTTCGTCTGATGCTGTTTAACGCCAGCCTGCAGCCCAATGTGTAGTTTCGTGTATTCACCTGTGGGGGCAGTAATTATTCTCTCCAGATTGTTTACATGTTGGCCATCTTGATTTGTAGTTCTAAATTGAAAACATTGTAGTTCTACATTGAAAATAGTTTTATTCTTTGTTAAAACTTACAATCGACATTATTGTTTTAAAAATCCTCCGACACGGCGCCATAGGCAGGAGAGGATTTCGGCAGAAATTGACACCAAGAAGACATTGCATGTTTTTTTGACGCGACACGAACACGCAGCCGACCGTGCACAGGGGCTGAACGCCCGTGTGGACGCTGTGATTCGCTCCAATGAGCAGAAAAACGGTCGGCGCTCAGTCCGCGCTCACCTGGAGCTACGAACGCCCGGAGAACGCCTGATTCAGACGTCCTTGTGGACAAGACCTTACTGATTATTTTAGCCAATGTGGGCATATGTTAGCTGACATAGCAGAATTGGGAGTTAGTGTTTTCTCTAATTAGCGTTATCTCTAAGGCTGTTGACTACAATTAGGATTGAGAGACTGGGACAGCCCTAGCTGGACACAAGTAACTGGGAGACAATCTTTTCCTACGAGGCATAATCAAATAAAATAATTGTGAGTTAAAATCAGCAGTTCCCATGTCTTGTTAAGTTAATCCCACAGGCGCACCAGGCTACAGTTTGGAAAGCCATCATCAATATGCGCACCACCAAGCCAAAAGTGCAGCTGAAAATTTTTGTGTTGGACTCTAGTCACACGTTCACCTTTAGGTCAAGGGTTTCATCTGAAGGATCTGAGAAAGGCAGTGGCCTAACCTGACCTTTCAAAGATCAATATCAACCCTCTGCTTTCATTTTTAATAAGTCATTGATTATCTATTGACAGCTCTATGCAACACTAAACACGACTACACATGACTCCATTATCTGCTCTGCATCTCTAAAAGCTGTTGCAGCCGGCGCACATGGATTTACATTCATTTTGTAAGATCCATAAATGTAAAAAATTGACCGATAACACTTATACACCAAATTACCATTGCATTAGAGATGTATTAGCAACATGTCTAAACACATTTTAATGTCATTCTAATAGATTACATTTAGCTAGTATGGTCTCTGCCACCCATCATCTACTGGAGCATATTATAATGAGAACAGTCTCACACAATGGCACAACAAAGAAAAACTGGATTGGTGTTCAACAAGCACATAATGGGCCTGCAGTACTTATTATGTGTGAAATGTTTTGGTTGTGTTTATAACCTGGTTGGTTGTGTTTATACCCTCAGTGAGATGCAACGTCAGCCGCTTACCGCACTGCATTTAGCCCAACAATAAAGTCGCTATAGAAATGCCCCATATTAAATAGCTCTTTTTGGTCCACTCTACTGCTGTATAAAGACATTCTCCGCTGCTGTTATGCTCCAAACACTGGCCTTAAAGCCTTGTCTTGAAGACTGTGGATCAAGCCTCATCACTGCATCGCAGGATCCTAGGAAATGGTCTCCACTTCTTAGTCTTAGTTTCTTCGGCACCGTTAGGCGCTTTGAGCAGCAAGTGTCCTCCATCTTTCTCTGTTGGTCGCGACACGATGACATCCATTCCATGACACGTTGATTGCTCTTGGAAGGCCCAACTCCAAGTGGTTCTTGGGCAGCCACGTTTCCGCTTTCCGCTAGTGGGTGTCCAAGTCAGAGCTATTTTGCCGTAGTTTCCGTCAGGCAATTTGAAACTAATTTGAAACGGTGTTCTGTGATAATTTCTTGTAGCGTTCGTGACTGTGCTCGTCTCAGGATCTCTTCATTACGCACCTGGTCTCTCCATGACACTCTAAGGATCTTTCCTAGGCAGCGTTGATGAAATGCGTTAAGCCGCTTGTCTGTCTTAGCCGTGCAGTTCCATGTCTCACTGGCATATAGTACTATTGGCAGTACAATGCTCTTGTATAAACGCAATTTGATCTTTAGATTAATGGATGAGGATGACCAAATTGAATGCATCTGCTGAAACACTGCGGCACCTTTCCCTATCCTTTTGATCACATCTTGTAATGTATCACCATCGTATGACATTACGCTGCCCAGGTATGTAAAATGTTCGACTTCTTCCAGGTCCTGTTGGTTGACACTAACTTTGTCTACTGGGCTAAACTACTACTGGTCTCCACTACCACCCAATAAAATACTGCTTAGAGCAAGAAAGTTTAGAACCGAAAGGGGACGTTCAACCAACAGAACTATGATTTAAGAGGTCATGTTTTTCAGAAACATAAAAAGTTTCTGAATATTTACATACTAACAGATGTAACAGCGAATTACACCAGGCTTATATTATAAGGATATCCAACATTTTTAAGGTTGACTCTGTTGAGTCAGTTTTCCACTAAGGGGTCTGTGTGGAACCAGCTCGAATGAGGATTTAAAGGCTCTTCCTGGCCTCACTGATTCCAGATTGCCCTTTTCCACTTCTGGACTGTGAAACTGGCATAAACCACACTTGTTTCCAACATGGTCCTCAGTGGTAGCTGCCATAATCACTCGAGTCACAAGAAAGATTACTTATAGAAAGAAAGATTCAACCAACAAGAATTTTCCAACACAGTCAATTAAACTAGACAAAAATGCCCTCAATTGAAATGGGATTCTGATAGTCAACAAAGAGACCCATACATTTATGTCTAAATATTTTAATATATATATACTCAGAGATGGACGAAGCAGAACAGAGAAAAGTTCACCTATTGTATCTTTGTCCCCGCCTGAACCTTGACAACCATCTTCATCGTCACATTCGCCGCTGGTTTCCACGGTGCTGCCACTACCCACCTCCACGTGGTCATGCTCGTCTACTCCAAGTCCCATCTCAGACCACATCTCCTACAACAAAATCACAATACAACACTCAGATTAAGCATCACTGGAGCTGGATTAGAGCTACGAGAGAGGGCTAAATCATTTGTACAATCTGATTTAAAATATCTGGGTAATTTCTCTGGACCTTCATGTCAGTGTTACACAACAAGTATTCCACACAATAACAATAACAACACATCTTACAACCTTGTCGGTTTTTGATTTTCCATTAGATTGAGGTGGACTGGAACACCTCTGGTTCAGATAATTACAGAAGACCATTCACTTTAATTCACAATTACAAACTACAAACAGCAGATTCATACTGGATTAAACATCCTCCACAGTTATGCACAACACACACTGCAAATTCATACTGGATTAAAATTACTTCACAGATATTACTGTCTGTAAAAAACAAAATTGATGATTCATATTGGATCACCAAAATAATTACTGTCAGACTGTAAAAACTACAAAAACTGACGGTTCATGCTGGATTACAGAACCACCTCAGGTAAAACTAAGCCCCAGCCTTTACCCACTCTAAAAATAAAACGGCCAAAAGTGTATCTCTGTGTATCTGCAAATGAGATCTGACCTGCTTGTGATGAGTGATGTCTGTAGCTTGAAGCAGAATACACGTCTGCATATTAATATGCTAATTATGAGCCTCTATATTTTTTCTTTGTGTATAAGTGGATCCCAGTTCCTTCCAAAGTGTGCTTTATTATTACGGTGCACTCCTTTAGGCCCACATATTCTTAAGATGGGGAAGATGGAGTAGAATTACAGTATTTTGTGATAAAAATCTCCTGTAGCATCAGGGTGATGTTGTCCAGGTTATACAGTGTTTCTATTTGAGCCTGAGGGCAATGAATATTTTGGTTTGTGTCTGGATTTTTTTTTTTTGTCTGAGCCGTCTCATTTCCAACCACCTCAAGCTCCCTGAATTGATTTGCTCTTGGTTCGTGTCCAACTGTCCTCTGACGATTAATCTTGGTGCTAAAAATCAGTATTCCAATAAAAAAATTTGCAAAGCGTCCCGCTTCTTTTCTCTCCATTACTGGAGTTCATTTCTCAGCCACCTGCTACAGACCACACTGAAGGGAAAAACTGAGCCGAGCATGTTTCTTTGAAGCAGGTAAGCGAAGCAAACCCACCCAGGCAGTCCAAATAACCATGTGCGTTCAAACAAAAGCTTCCAGACAAGCAGTCATGGCTCATAAGCCCTAAAAACGGCTACAGTTTTAAGGAATGCCAGGCAGAACAAGCACATGGACTCGCTCAAGTGTGAATTCCACTGTTACAGACACACAGTGTGGATCCGGAATGTGCACAAACTCTCCACATGTGGAGCAGTAGGTTGATGAAGAATCCAGCACAAATACAGGAACAAATAAGAGATTTTACACACCACAGGTTTTTACTACTTATTTTATCATTTATTTCATAAACTGCAGATTTTTTCTCTTGTTAAGCATTGGAAAGCTGTTGAAAATATGTCAAATAAAACCAGTTTCCTTTATAAGATGAAAGAATCTGTAACAGTGCATGTCTGACTCCTATTAACTGGTTGTTGGTGATGCAGAGTCAAATTCTAGACGGTCCTTTAACTTTAAATGCACTCGTTAACTGGATCATCTCGCTTGATAGCTTGTTAAATATCTAATACTTGTCTTGTGTTCACATTATAATTTTAATTCATCAGTACTGATGAATAACAAATATATGACATTTTCTGTAAATGTATTTGATAGCAAAAAATATTGAGTGTATTCTTAGAAAATGTTAAGTGAGTAACATGGAAATATAGAAAATCGCAGTGAGTGCAAACACTTCCAATTTTCTAGTAATAGTCCAGTAATTCATGCTCAGTCTTATCGAACCATATCGTATCAGAATGCCTCGTTTTTCCTTGCTCATCACAAGGAAACCTGAGACCTGAACTCACCTCATTTCACACAACTACAAAAATGCTGTTGGAGGTCAGGTCCCAGGCATTAGAGTGGACTTCTAAAGGAACTACAGACAGTTAACTTGTGCCATGCCACTGTCTCAACCATTCCCGGAGGCGTCGTTAATTAACTGCTGCATAATTACGCCACATGTCAGATGGATGCCATGGCAACACAGCTGGAAAATGATTGTCCTCTCAGCTAAAGAGGGCAGCTCCACTGTTTGCTAAACATGCCTAATTACTTTCAGTGCCAAAGAGGGCAGATCTTGTGTTTGAGCTGGAACAAAACTGATTTACCCATTATAACTCCTCTGTCATTGAACCGAGCAACCTCTTCAACTCTGCAGTCATGATGAAATCACAATTAGAATCCCAGAGGAAATTGCTTAGTTTACAACTGCACAGATACACAGAGGCACAGAAAGAAGAACAATATAAAATATAAAAAAAAATCCAATAAAATCTCTACAGAAAAAAACTCTATATGAAATACACTATGCTGTATACACAAATGCTGGGGTATAAATACTATAGATAAATAATTTACTGTGAATTACTAGTAAAGCAAATGTGGTTAGGAATCTTTTGTGGCTGTAATAGAGATCAGTAGTAGATCAGTAATATTGACAGAAGTAGTGATAGAGTGTAAAGGGGTTGGGAAGGAAAGATTTTCTGTAACATATAATATATATAAAAAATGCATTAAACTCTGGTTTTGAGAAAGCCTGCATTTATAGAGTCCAATCAGACTTGATTGAGGGGAGAGGTGACCACTAAATCTAACAACATTTATGCATTTGTCCTAATCCACATCACTTGTTCGTTAGTCTCTAACAGACTTGCTCATTTATATATATATATATATATATAAATGAGCAAGTCTGTTAGAGACTAACGTATATGTATATATATATATATACACATATACATATATATAAAAGGACAATTCAGGTTTCATAAGGGCTGCTTGTATTGTTGTTGGCATTAAATATTTTTCCAGAAAAGTATCAGAGATCTTCTGACAGCACTTTTAATCGTTGTCTTAGTGTCTGCAACAACTTGTTTAAAACTGTTCAAATGAACATGTTGCAAAAGTAAAAAGAATAAATACAAATAACATTCTACAGTAAACAGTGATGTTATGTTAAGTATTTCAGTTTATCCATGTGGAAGTCCAGTATTACTGTAGTTTTCATCAGAAACCAGGTTTGACTCGATCAGTCCTTCATTAAATTAAATCAGGAGCTGCTGATGGAGTTTCACAATCCAAACAATGGCTGGAGGAACCGAGGAGGAATCTGGAACCAAACTTGTGTTCTCCTCACCATCTCACACTACATCAACTACTTTTTACAAGCTAAACAAATCTGGATACTTTTTACTGCTTTCTTGTTTGATTGTATTTATTCTCATGTTAACAATGCTAGGATAAAGACACTTTCTCACACGCTGACATAAATGGCTTTTAAGAACTTGCATACGTGCCAAAGACTTTTGCACAGTACTGTGTGTAAGAGGTCCTGCTTCTTGGCGACATCAGCAAAACTAAAAAACGAAAACAACATGTCTTGATCAAATACATTTGGGATAAGTGGGAAAACTGTGTAAATCTGTTGCTTTTTTCACAGAACTATTCCTTTCATGGTGTTTTTCATATCGTCTAAATCTCCACTTCAGTCTATCTAAGATACAAATTCCCTCATTTGTCTTGAAGGGTGCCGCGGGGCAGTGTAAGCTCCTGGCTTGCTGGGCGCCATTCACACACACACAAATCGATACGACAGCATGCTGGATGTGGAAGGTTTTTGTTGCCAAACCCAGTTTCCTTGACGACAAACCCATTCTGACAGCCTAACCTCATCAGTTGGGCTAAGACATGACTCAAATGGTCTGAAGAGAGCAGCATGGAGGCTCATTTGGAGAAGGCCAGTCAGCGGGGTAGAACATATCACTCACTGCGTCTGAGAACAGAACGTACAGAACGGCTCACACATGCCTTCGCCTTAAAGCTCATGTAACACCAAAGAGGGTTCTACCACATACACAGCAGAACAAGATACGAATATAGATCTGTGTGTTTGCCTGTGTGTGTGTGTGTGTGTGTGTGTGTGTGTGTGTGTGTGTGTGTGTGTATGTGTGTGTGTGTGTGTGTGAACATTAAAGAAAATGAAGAGAGAGAGGAAATGAGGCAAACAAGAACAAAAGGGAGTGAGAGAGTGAGAAGAAAAATGAGAGACAGCAGGGACAGCAAGAGAGAAAAGCAAATAGAAAGAAAGGAAGAAATAAGAGAGAAAAAAGAAAAGAGAAAGAAATGAGGAACAAAAAGAGAAGGAAAGAGTAAGAAAAAGAGGAAGTGTGTAAAAGTTACAGTGGGGGAGAGCGAGGGAGGAAAAGATAGAATGAGACTAAAAGAAAGAAGGAAATGTAAGAGAGAATTACAGAGAGACTGAGGAAGGAAGAGAGAGAGAGAGAGAGAAGGAAAGAAAGAAAGAAGGAAAGGAGGGAAAGAGGAAGTGTATAAACTAGTTAGGGGGAAAAGAGGGAGGGAGGAAGAGAGAGAAAGAGAGGAAAAGATAGAAGGAAAGACAGAAAAAGAGGAAATGTCACAGAAAGTTATAGAGAAGGGGATAAAATGGGGGATGGGAAGAGATAGATGGAAAAAAAAGGAATAGAGCGAGAAGGAATGAGGGAGCATGAAAGAGATAAAGAAAAGAGATGAAAAGAAGAGCAGAGAGAAGGAAAAAAAATGGCAGGCTAAACAATACAGTACAAGCAGAAAGAAATATGAGATTCAAATGAATACAGTGATGAATGAAACATAATAAGCAATATCAGATTTAAAGACAGGTGTGTATAACACAGTCAACAGACAGCAGAACGTTCAGCACAGAACTGAATTGACCACTACACCATTTGATAAATATGAAGCATTAAAACAGTTCTGTAGAAATTCCAGAGAGAATAATCTTGGAGATAAAATATGTGGGGAGGTTTCTACGAAAGGCCCATGAGAAGCTTAACTAAGCTACGCTGCATTCTTTTAATAGCCAGGGACGGCCAACGCACCCTGAAATGCTTCTTACAGCAGTGACCGTGAAAGGGGTCACCAGTAACAGCTCTGAGAGATCGTTTGTGAGAAAACTTATGAACCCCCAATGCTGGTCAAGCACAGTCTGGCCTAGAGCAAATAATTGACCATATCAAAAGCCTCTGAGAAATCTATAAAAGAGCGGCTCAGTGACCATGCCCTAAGTTCCGTAATTTGCCGTTTGGGTAAGAGCTCTAATAAATAACTCGGGACTGTGTGAAAAGTGCAGTTACATCATATTCTCCGCTCATTGCAGCCAGCGGAGCTCAGAGCGAAAAAATAATGGCCTTTTGGTGTAGGCCCATCCTCGCAGGGCATAAATTTCCTATGCAGTCTAAGAGGATTCACCCTTGGGAATGAGCACTGAAATCCTCATTTCTCAATGAACCTTTAATACATATTGTTGCAAGCTGCAATGCTCCCTTTGCGTAATTCACATTCAAGACCATTATCTAATGTTTCAGACTGCATGCTTCAGTGTGAAAAATGGAGCATCGCATAGCTATCAGTCACCATGAGCGTGATTCTGACAGGCAAGACTTTGCACAACTTGCAAAGCAGCTCATGAGAGTGATATTAAAAATACCATGTGCCTTTACTCCAATTCAAAAGACATAACTTTAAAACACTGCCAACAAAGTCACAGTGACATAACTAGACTGAAAATGTGTGTACATACAGTGCTGTGTGTACATACAGTGCTGTGAAACAAGATTTTTTAAATAACTTTTTGGAAGATTACAAAGGGTGTGTAGCTAACCCATTATTCCTCAATTATAACAGTGAAACATGGTGGTGGTAGTTAAATGGCATGGGGTTGATTTGCTGCTTCAGACACTGGGAGACTTGCCATAATTGACTGAACCATGAATTCTGCTTTCAACCAGAACCTCCTGCTGGAGAATGTCTATTCATTAGGTCCTTGATCTGAATTGAGCTATACAGCAACACTGACCAGAAGAGATCCACCTCTGAATGACTCACCTCTGAATGTTGGGTGTGAGACAAGAAAAACAAATTGTACAAATAAACATAATTGGTGTTTGCTGCAGTTGGAAATGGTGCATTTGAACATTCTATTTTATACTGTACTGTGACATAGCATTTTATTCTACTCTATTGTTTTACTTAATTTTTGACCAAGCAAATTTCCCAATAAAGGTTTATCTTATCTTAACAATGTGTGTGTATTTCAAAGATTATAAGAGCGCTGAAAGCTTAGGACACCAAACAGACGCCTTTCCTTTTGATTTAATTAGTAAAGTGCATATGATGTAAACTAGACAAGCAGGGAAAATTCATTTGTTTTTCCAAACAGGCCTCATGCTGAGAGCAAAAAAAATGGTCGATGAAATGTAACTTTCTTGTCGACCTTTTACCCAAATCTTCTGGACTTCCCCAGCCTCTTGCCTGGTGGTGATGCAATTCCAGCAGTTGTACAGTAGATGAGATGACTGGGCCAGGCTGGGACGGGCAGGGCAGGGCTGGGTCACTGTGTAGAACCCAAGCGTCTGGTTTTAATGGAGCAATGAAAGACGTTACTAAATGGCCTTAGAGAACAAGCCGACAGCTCTCATCCCCTCCCAAACCCAGCTGCTGGAGCCAGAGGCTTGCTATTGACAGGCCAAGCTCTCTTTAGAGCGTTCCCAGCGGGACACACAGGGAGAGGGATCAGAGTACAAGGGCCGGGATAAGGTCCCAGTCCAGGCCCTCTCAGTGTGGGAGGAGGTTCCAGTAGTTCCAGTAGACTCCAGCTTCAGACTTTTGTTGAAAAGTGGGGGGGATGAAGTGGTTTGAGAAGCATAGGAGACATTTCTTTTCCAGCGTAAGAAAGTTTGGGCTTTGAATATAGATTTTAATATATTTTTAATATATATTGTTTCTGCTTTTAATGAAATAATTAGCTTTCAAGGCCACACTTTTTGGAGTCCTCATCATGGCAAGAGGGGTAGTCTGAAGTCCAAGAGAATGGTCATTCCACCACTGGGCAATTCTAAATGAATGGCATTGTTTTTTATTTGTCTTAATTATAAGACATTTTTTTCAGACTTTTTGTGTTTTATTGACATTTGGTTTGACATATTAATCTTTTCATTTCACATTTTCAATTAGATTCACACTGCAACTGCAAAAGTGCACCAAATTATGTTCATTGATAATCCATGTGTAATATAATTTGCAATTACTTACTGGGTGGTAACCAGTATTATTATGTGCAATGTCTTATGTGCAATAGTCTTACCATGTGCAATATGACTACTTTTGACTGTATTACTTATCTTATCTACTACTTATATATTACTTGCAGTTTAAAAAAAAAAACTGAAAACATTATTTTGTCAAAAGCTACTCTCATCTGTTTGTATTTCACAGCTACACCCTTAAAATGGTTCTTCGGTAAATACAATGGTTATACATAAACCTTTGAAAGCTTTAATGGTTCTTTTGCCAAGTTACATATACCTTCTCTATGAAAGCTATAGTACATGATTTTTAAAAGAACCTTTTAAAAATTGTTCTAGATAGCAAAGAAAAACCTTGTTTGGCATTAAAACCCTTTAGAGTGTATTTTGGCCAGTTAAAAAGGTGAGTCTGAAGCTGTTTCTGTCAGTTTATATCTGTTTTCCGCAAATGAAGAAACTTTAAACTGTGGCATCCAAGCTCTTTGTGGAATTTATACTCAAACATGAAGACTATGCTGAAAACTGGAAGCAAGCTGAACTGCCCAGGCTGTTTCTCGGCAGATTTGTTGTTGGACACAAGGCTTGAATAGGCTGTTGTTGTTGTTTTTTTTTTTTATCAAGTCATGAACCCACTGACCAACACATCTGGTTCTGTTTTAGTGTTCTGTGGTACGGGTATATGCCTTGGAATGCTTTTGGCCCTTATCAGACAGAGGCCTTCCAGTATGACATCAGCTTTTACCTGAGTAAACTGCTCCAGCCTCTCTTTCACCCCGGCCAGGACCGGGTCCACGCCTCTGACCTTAATCTCAGGGTTGTGCCTCTGAGCCTGTAGGCCGTTCCCGACAACACGACCTGTGTAACTGAGGAGGAGAAAGAACAGGAGTCACTGATATGAAAAAACGTGATCACAGAATCATTTAGACTTCTCATTCCAGAATTCCTCTAAAGGCTGTTTTACATATTGGCATTTAATTTTTTGAATTTTATTTTACTTTATGTCATCAAATGAATGGCCTACATTTTCATTTGATGATAACTGTCATCAAATAAATGAAATTTTTTTCACTAATCTCATTTATTTTAATGCATATGTTTTTATGGATTTATGTTTGAGAGTTCATGTGGTTCAAACCGCACAAAACAGTATCGAAGTCCAAAAGTATGTGGACACCTGACCATCACATCTATGAGATCTTGTTGGACAACCCATTTCAAAATCAATGTGGGGTTCATCCAACAGACGACTAGATAGTGAAGCTTGATTCATTCATCACTCGAGAAAATTTTTTCCATTGCTCCAGAGTTTAGTGGAAGTGTGCTTTACACCCTGTCATGCTCATATCCAGCATTGTACACACAAAAACTTAATAATTAAGAGGGTCGTCCACATACTTTTGTCCATATAGTGTATGTACCATTTTATCAATGGGGTAGTATCACCATTTTCCCCATTTTTTCATATTTTTGAATGAACTGTAGGTTGACTGGATTGAGAACTCATTAGCTGTATTCAAATATGTTTAAAAGTTTTAGCAAAAAACAAAATGTGACAGGTTGTGTCCTAGTCTTCCCTACTCTACTCACTCTCTAAGCAGCAACACAGCAGTGTTTTGTATAACCTCAAACTCATCTTTGATTATTTGAAAAAAGTTTTTTTTTTAAATCAAACAAGCTGCAATCTAATGGAAGTTAAGGCGGCAGCGAAAGTTACAGTGCAAAATTTTAGCCTCATGATATTTTGCCAGATTTTATACTCTGCCGAGTCTAAGGCACTGCAACTAACTGGGTATAATAGGCTTGTTATCTTGTCATAATTAATCTAATTAAGTAGATTTGGGGGTTGATAATTTGCTATTATATTTAATCGTAATTGAACACTTGTTATTTCTTGCAAAAGTATAATTCAATAAAAAAAAGTCACAAATAATTTTTGACCAGATTCTGCAGGTAAGGGCACCAGCATGCCTGTTTGAACGTAATGAAATACTGCAGAATATGAATGTCACTAACTGAAGTGGTAGAAGAATGACCACCACCAACACAGAACAGAAATTCAAGGCAATTCAGACCAATGTCATCCTCTTAACCACAGCAGTCTGAAAGTAAGCTGGCTGTTTGGCTCTCACCCATCTGATGCAGAGGCAGCAATCAATGCACTTCAGACTGCAATTTCAGTGACATTAATGATTCAGTATAAAGTCCAATAGCTCACTCACCATGTAGCCCGAAGGCATAAACAAACTGCAAATCTAACTATTGACCTCATGGCCCGTTCCTGGAGACCGAGGGCAAGTGGAATATGTTCGACATGGGTAATAAGACTCATATGAGCTGCTAAACTAGATCATTAGTGAGTAATGTGAGAGAACAGCAACGCATTAGGCGAATCTGAACAGACCTAGTCCTGCACATTAGGGCGAGACACTGTATTTGAACAAGGCCATTTCTTAAAACAATAAGTCTTCGCTAGTTAATTGCTGATATTGCCAAAAATGTTTTATAGAAAGTTATATTTGCAAGATTTGTTTTGCAATTGAGATGTAATATTTAAATTTGCAGTTAAATTTGCAAATGGGACATAATATTGTAAAAAACATTTCATTGTGAAGAGAATTTCATCGTTTATTGTGGGAAACAACATGCGTTGTTATATGAGACATAATATTGAAATTGTTTAGGTCACTTTTAGGTTTAAGCAACATATTAGAAAATCCTACTATCTCTCTCTCTCTCACACACACACACACAAACACACACACACACACACACATATATATATATATATACAGAAAATGAACGAATGAATGAATGACCAGCTGATTTAGAGAAAAACAGTCAACTAAATAAAATTCAGTGGGCCTCACAAAGGGAGATCCCAGAAAACATGCTACTTTAATGAGTGAATGATGGCATTACCAAAAAGGACATAGACACACAGAGTCTCTATTTAAATTCTACAGTGAAAAGGCCTTTGACAATAATGTAACATGACAGGGCCGAGTGTGGGCAGAGCTTAGACATTTAAAATTGTTACTTCTGGAGGATACAAACATGTGTAGACTCAAACTGACCAAACACACAGAAATAAACCTTCTTTTTTTATATTTTACAGTGGAACAGATGCAGCATATCCAGAAGTAATCCAAAATCTCATAGGCGTGACCAAAATGGACCATTATTTGTGTTTTGAGGTGCTACTTTGAATACATCAGTTTTTTTTTTGTGTTTGAATTGCAAAATGGAATTCCAATCAGACACTTTGTTTTATTAAGGCTTGGACTGGTAACACACTGAAGTCACAGACCCCGAATTAAATGTGCAGCCTAGTCAAGTTTGTCACGTGTTCCTCATTCTCTGCTCTACTTTTTTGGGCTACAAATAGGAGCAAAATTAGCTGTGCAAGCGAAGTTCTTTTTTATGCAACTGGTGGGACTGGTGAGTAGCAATGCAGACTGATGATGGTGTGTCATGTACTGATACACACAGCACAATAGGGAGCATCATTTCTGCCTTCAGTGTTCTGCCTTTTAGGGATGAGACTGACCCAAGGACACAATTACTTTTTTTTAAGAGACTTCGAAATACTTCTCCGATTAGACCCTCTCCCACCTGATGACTCGCTGCTCTTTTGTCAGACAGTTTTTTGTTTGGCTTTGTCAGCCTCTTGTGAGTCTTATTACCCGCGCCAGACGACACAATAACACTGATATCACAATAAATGGACTTGACAACAATGACGAAGCCGCATTCAGAAGTGAAGTGACGGTGCTTACTGAGTGCTTCTGAATGCCAGCGAAACAAATAAGGTCACTGTTGACCTAAGGAGGCCTGAAAGGAGTGACACACGCCAAGGAGACTGAATCTCAGCTGATTCGGGTTCATTCAGGGACACAGGACTCTGAGAAGCCAGCCTGGATTTTCCAAAAGCACCACAGCAGAAATATCATACGATGGAAGAATGCATGTGAGTTTGATCTCTTTAGCAGTGCCACTTCCTCAGAACACTTGAGCAAAACTTTAAGACCCTGGAATTTCATCTACGCTCTTAAAAATGGGGAAAGGCCAAAAAGGGAGCAATGGAATAGAACATTCAAACTACATGTAACAGTGGCCCAAATCTAAAAGTACTGACTGCCTCGGTCTTTCACATGATCTTTATAAAGTGGCCCATATCTGACACAAGTTTGAACAGTTTTGCTCCAGAACTGAGTCGCATGTACAAAAGAATGATGATCCATGCATCACACTCTTTTAACACAGCCGTGCCCTATCTTTTCTTAAAGTAACTGTTTGTTGACAAATTCACACCATTTTCCACTGCACATTTGGAATTCAAATTTGTGGCCTCTCTAGTTTAACCTACATGGCAGACATTGCTAAAAACTCCAGTAGTCAACAGTCACCCAGCATTTTTCTATAAAAAACATTGCCAAAACATCTCTCAACCTGCTTAAACCTCACTCAGATCTACTTCTGAGGTGACTCAGACCTGTGCATATGGTTTAGGACACAGGGCTGATTACTGTGGGACACAGTATAGATACTGATCAGGTTCATTTCCAATATTTAAGTGTTTTGACCAGGCTGGCATGACGCCTATACACACCAAACACCATAAAGGGTGCTTAATATTTTTAAATATAACACCTTAACACACATATTTCTTTGAAAGTGTTCATCTAGTCTTTGCTATCTTTGTTTTTAGTTTGAGGAAAACCGAACAAGGAAATTGCTTTAAACTGCATACAGTAGGTGTTGAATGGATATTCATTTTTATCGACAGGTTGGAAGGCCATCTTCATAGAGTTTTATTTCAGTTAGTCTTAGACTCAGGCCACTCTGTTCACAAAGTTGCATGGACCACCTGACGGGAACTGCATGATGAAATCACCACACATTTCAGAATCTTCTCTTTCCAGTTACCTGTGCCTCTTCTTTTATGAGTTTGGTGAGAAGCAAATGTTTGCATATCAACCTAAATGTTACTTCCAAGCCTGTTATTCCTGCACAGCAAAGAGCACTGAGGACTTCAGAGTAAGAAATGAAAATGTACACACTAAGGAATCAAGCCTTGCATGCCTGCTGACATGCATACTATCAGATTGTACTGGTTAAGCACACCACGTTAAACGCTCTGTGATTGGTCGGTTTGCAGTAGTCAGACAGCACCTTCCCACATGGTCTGGTTTAGGAACTTTATACAACAGCGGTAGAAATGGTTTCATCGCATGTGGTGTTTCCACACTAGTAAAGTTCTTTGTAGAAAACTGGTTTTCTGAACTTTTCTCCACACTGCTGTTTCTTCTTCGTTGTATTTTAGACATAAACCTTGACTAGTTGACTGCCAGTGATAGCTCTGATGGATTTATTAGCAGATTTATCAGTTGACTAGTCTTGTCGACCCCTAATACTCTCCTATACTGCAAGTGTCTACTCGTGCGATACACATTAGGGGTCGCCAACAAGGGCATGTCAGAACCAATAATGAAGAATGAAACAGCACCTAGATGGAGACCCTAGAGTACCCATGAACTCCAGCACACCTCAACTAATCAGCTAATTAACATACCCTTTATGGTGTGAGCAATCTAAATGCTTCAGATGTGCTGGACACAGCGAAACAGAATGACTCAAAGCAGACATAGAGTCTCTGACTGTTCATTTGTGTAAAATTACTCAGGTAATACAGATGTTATGAGTAATATGAAGGACAACAGTGTGAGCCGCTTCACACACAGCGCTTCTCGCATGCCTTCTCATTCCAGCTCAGCTCTTAATGAAAGCTCCAGTGCTTGATTGCCACCCTCTTCCCTCATTACACATGCACCAACACCTGTTTCCAATTAATTATCCCACAGCAAGCTGTGCATAAATAATACCCTTCGTTCCTCCATGCTAAATCCCACATACCAACAAGCAATCTGGGCTGAAACACTTCTTATAAATTAACCATGAGAGGGAGGAGCTAAACTGCCGCAGGTTGAATTGGTGGACGTATGTAAATGTGTTTGCCTTTGTAACATTGTACAGTACTTTTAATGACACTGAGTTTGATGAAAAAGCACAGTATTACTAACACTTTGTTTATCTTTGTTCACACATAAAAGCTAAATTTACAGAAAACAGAAAGTTTTAATGTGCACTTAAAACAAGATGATGCCAAATATACCAAGCTATGGGCAAAAGTATATTTTAATGCATATTCATGAGTTGGAAATAAGAGTGTACCACTCCCCCAGGGAGGGTCCAGAGTGAGATGGAGCAATTCACCATAAATTGTTGGTCAATTTTCATGAATGGAAGCCTAAAAAATGTCTGTATGAAATAAATATTGACATCAACCAGCCCTGAGCAGATCTGGGGTTGCTGGAACCTACACCAGCAGTCATAAGGCGAAGACAGAGAAACACCCTGGACAGGTCACCAGTCTATCAAAGGACACCTTGGGGGCAATTTAGCAACTCCGATTCACCTGATGAGCGTGCCTTTAGACTGTGGGAGGTAACAGGAGTACCTGGTGGAAACCCACAGGAAATACACAGAAAAGACCCTCCCCCACATGGCGGTATCTGAACCCAGGCCCCTTTGCTGCATCACCCTACATCAAAAGCTTTTATTTTTTTTTAAATGAGCAAAATTCATCCTTTATGGGGTCTTTATGAATACACATATGCTGAGATCTTATTGACTCCGAGCAAGACAAACACTGAGTGTGTTGATGAACCTCTTAGCTGGTTCACTGCCAGGTTTAGTGAGGAGATCTACCAGTCTGTGCTGGACACTAGCCCTTGTGTGTGTCTTTTACCATTCATTATCACTCTCTATGCAAGAGCCCACCTCATGACACTCAAGCACACAGCTGAAAGTAAGTACTAGACTCCTAATAAGCAAATGAAGCATGAAGAGGCTTTCGCAGTTTGTTTTTTTGGTTGTTTGGTTGACATGTGGAGTGCTGTGGCCAGCAGACTAGTTTACATGATCGATGGACAACGTGAAAAGGTCATGCGGCTCAAGACTTTAATTAAGCATACACAGCAGAGGTTAATTACTGTTGATTTGGAATAATAACAAAGGTCGACTGTAGACGTAACAGTCAACAGTGTTTGCAGCTGGATTCTTTCAATCCATTAGAGATGCTCCGGACCCCCATTCTGTTAAACAATCCAAAATTCTTTACACAATTTTAAAAATATGTGGAAAAAGTAAAAATGTAACCATCTGCTCTAAATATTTCTACTTGCAGTGAAAACGAGCGCTCTGCCCAAGCAGAACCAAGGATCACATGGTGTGCTTTATGCCATTATGTAACATCACAACCTGACCACTTACAGAGTAAAAACATTAAATGTTTTTAAGAGAATTCGTTAGTAATGGCCTAATTAAATCAAAATGTTAAAAATCATTATGTCCAAAATGGAGGAGCCAGAAAGATCTCGTTAAGGTGGTGATTACCCCTTTTGCCTCTTTGGGCCTGGCCACATTGCTCTAGTGTGAAATCTTGTTAGATTTAACTGTGGTGACTTCAGTTCAAATTATCATTAGAATGGAGAGAACGGATTATTCAAATGACAGACGAGGACAACAGGCTTAAGTCTGAAATCTTATCTAGGCCTTTGCAGGTTGGGTCAGGTTTGGGTCATTAATTGATGAATATTTTTGCAGGCCTGTTGGTATTGGTCATAGAAAACAGAGACCAATGCACCACTACTTTCATATTCCAATGAGAGAACACTGAAGAACAAAAATGACTCTATGAAATCATACATTTGGTCATACCAGTGAGGTCAAGGGAAGCAACCCTGTGCTACAGAATGCTATTAACATTACAATACAGTAAACGATATAATAAACTATACTTTTAAGTCTGATTACCTCTTTAAAAGAACAGTAAATGAAATAATTATAATAATGTTATATAATTACAGTCATTTTAGGAAAAAAAAAACATTTGCTAAAATGGGCCTAAATGTTATGTCGGCTTCACAAGATCTTCAAAAAAATACAGAGGCGATGTAGGAGCCATGTCTTAATGATTACATCTCTGACACAGGTAGACAGACAGATCAAAGGCTGAGCAGTGAAACGGCACACAGAGCTCCTCAGGAGGCAGCATAAAGCAGCTCTGTGCCTGAGCATCAATAAATACATGTTCATCAGCATGACTGCCCCGCTGCATCCACTCCAGCTCATCTGCATGAATAAGTAACGAGCCAGGAGCTCTTCTCCCCCTTAAACACAGAACTGGTGTGGCATTGAACAGTTTTGATTAAGCCTAGACCTGTAATATAAAGCGTTGTCAGTGGAAGCTGAGAGCATAGCTTGAACTGAGCATACAACAGGATGGCGAACTTCACAAACCGCTCCTTGGAGAGCTATCGGTGCAATGGGACCACCACAGGACCACTGCTGAGCAGGTATTTTTTGTGTGCTGGACCATTCTCAGCACAGCAATGATGCTGACATGGTAGTTTCATGGCAGTGTGTGTGTGTGTGTGTTTGTGTGGTGTGAGTGTATTAATTACAGGTTCAAATAATTCAAACAATAGTGCTTGGGAAGGACAAAAAAAAAAAAAAGACCACCGAATGTAAATATCCAGTTGCAAATCCGTAACCACCAATAATCACAATCTTTGTAATTTAAACTGAGATGTCTACAGAGGTACTATCAATTCTAGCTTGAGAAACTCTTGACAGTGCAAAAGAGCTCTGAGATCTTCTCACTATAACTATTACCAGAACTGAGGTCATTTACACAACAAACAGTGTTTAATTCTAAGGGATTAACAGGGGTTGGAAAATTGTAGGGTACAAATGAATCATGACAGTTTTATGGTGAATAAAAACCACACGCACATCGTAAGTGGACCTCAAGTGGGGAAAAAATCAAATGTGGGATATGTGTTGTTTAAAGACTAAGCCTTGTTTTGAGGGGAAAAAAAGACAGTTTTGCATATGGTGATATTTGGGGACCCCATTTTGTGATGTCAGAACTCATCAGCACTCAAATTGACTTTCCTCTGGCGAAATTTTTAAGTGAACATTTTTTTTTTTTTGCTTACACTCCAGGTAACCCATCCCAATTGCCTCCTGTTATTGACTTTTCATGCATTCGGTCGCTTGTAATTTTGCGTTTCATCCGTTTTATGTTTTGCCATCTGTACCATGAAAATACATGTAAAAATACATTTTGGGACATATAATAACAAGTAACAAATTGTCAGGTCTGGGGACAGTGACTGTGGGCGGCTGCTAGAGGTCGCCAGGGGTCTCTTTTGGGTTGGTTTACTCTTGAGCACACCGGGTTTGTGTTAACGTTGTTATTTGTTGCAACTGCCGGTGTGCTCAAGAGAAAACTGTTTGTTTTGTGATTGGTTTGTGGGATTTGGGGTTTTTGAATTTAGTTTGTGTGCGACCGACCTGAGTGGTCGATCAACCCATCATTATTACCATCATTCTTCCTTTGTTACTCCTGTCTCCTTTTAGTTTAAGAATAATACAGTCTTGAGTTTGGCTCTCATGCCAGTTGTTGTTTTTGAAAATAAAGAAATAAGTGTAACCCCCTTTTGCCGGGTGCTAATCACCCACACAGTTCAAGCTACTTAAGAGTTAGTGATCAATTAAATAAGGCGCAACAGGATCCTGAATTCTCAGCGTTGGAGTGGTGGGCTGGCTGAACTTCCTGATG
>JBBPCX010108113.1:0-10000 GCA_037974365.1 Hydrocynus forskahlii
CTCACGCCTAGCTGGGCTTAGCAACAAAACACAGGATAAACACAAATAAATAAACACACACACACATACACACACACACACACACACACACACACACACAAAAGCATGCAGACACACACACACACACCCACACACACATACAATCATGCACACACACACACACACACACACACACACTCACACACACACGTCGTATCAAATGGCAGCGGACTGATAGTGTGTCCCCTGCTGTCTGGCTGAGGATGGTTCTCTGGGTCACTGCCTTCCTCTCTGTATTCCATACAGATTAAACTCGGTTAACAGCCATCATTTTTCAAAGCACAGCAACCCATCAGGAATGCAGGCCTCTGTGCCACGCTTTCATCCGTGTTTTCCAAAAATATGATCCATGAATGCAAACGGTGCAACAAAAGAAGAAAAATATAACATGGCTTGTCTTGTTAGGTGTCTGTGAATTCACTACAAAGAAAAAAAGCAGAAAAGTTCTCTAACCCACTTCTGCTCACTAAATTCTCAGTAAATGGAGCAGTGTGTGTCCTGTGGCACTGCTTTTGGTGAAGCTGTTTAAAGGAGCGCTCTAACACAGACTTCTTGTCTGTGGTTTCAATCGCTCTGTGGTTAAGCAGAGCAGTACACTGAGCCGAGAGTCGACATGCAAAGGCTGTGACTTAATGAGCTGCTACTCTGTGCTAAAAGAATATCTTAGACCTCTCAGCTAACCAGGCAGAAACAACACTAACTGGACAAATGTATTGGGACACCTGACCATTACACCAGCAGGGACTTGACATTGCATTCAAACACATAGACCTTAAGACGGAACTGGTCGCTCTTTGCAGCCATAACAGCTTCCACTCTTCTTGGAAAAAATTGTACCCATTCATTCTATAGAGCATTTCTGAGGTCAGGCACTGATGTTGGACGAGAAGGTTGGGCTCACAGTCTCCATTCCAGTTCATCCCAAAGATGTTGGATGGGGATGAGGTCAGGACTCTGAGTGGCCAATCAAGTTCTTCCACACCGAACCCATCCAGCCATGTCTTGATGGAGCTTAATAAAAAAGGTTCTTCCCCAAACTGTGTCCACAAAGTTAGAAGCATGGTGTTGTCCAAAATGTCTCGGTCTGCTGAAGCATTAAAACTGCCCAAACCCTGAAAAACAGTGTGTCCCAATACTTTTGTCCATATAGTGTATCTCCTCTTCTCCACACACACAGTAAGGATTTAAAGTTAAAAGCTGACCACATAGAGAATTCAAGATCTAAGAGTGAGAAATAATTTGATGTAAGAAGAGTGTAAACACCGTTGTGGGCATAGAGGGGTTAAGGTTTCTTGCCAGGCCTAAATTCCAGGGCTCTACTGGGAGCTTTTTGGTGGAGCGGTGACAGGAAAGCCAGCAACAATAGAGGGCAAAAAATAGCTCTCCGCCTGCAGTGGGTCAGGTAGAGCCAGCAGCATTCACAGTGGGTCAGCACCGGGTGTGTGTCTGTACGTGTGTGTGCGAAAGTAACACATCACCACAGTTACTGATAAGCAATCAATATAGGGAGCTAGACAAGAGGAAATATGTTCGCATACATGCAAACATATAAACACCATACCACGGCCTTAACCAGCTATGTGGTTTCGGAAGGACACTGCATGTGGCACGATGCTGCCCAGAGAGATTCTGACTTTAGATGCACTTTTTAGTCTTTTTATGTTCACTAAAAAACATGAGTTGTGAGAAACTAACTGATTATTTTTAAATAAATACACTATACAGATAAAATGACCATTACAGGGACTTTAGTGACATTACTTTCAAATCCATAGACTTTAATAAGGAGTTGGTCCCCCTTTGCAGCTATAACAGCTTCCACTCTTCTTGGACGGCTTTCCACAAGATTTTGGAGTTTCTTTGGCAATTTGTGCCCATTCATTTTGTAGAGCAGGGGTGACACACTCCGGTCCTGGAGGCCCAGTGTCCAGCACGTTTTGATGGTTCTCCTCCTCAAACATATTCACTAAACCTGACATTTAACTGGCGAGGTAACCCGGTGTTTCTGAGCAGGGAAATCACCAAAAGATGCTGGACCACGGCCCTCCAGGACTGGAGTTCCACACCCCTGCTGTAGAGCATTTATGAGGTCAGACACTGATGTTGGACAAGAAGGCCTGGCTCAGGTCAAGTTTAGCCACACTGAACTCATCCAGCCATGTCTTTATGGTCCTTCCTTTGTGGATTGGGGCACAGTCACGCTGGAATAGAAAAGGTTCTTCCCTAAATTGTGTCCACAAAGTTGAAAGCATGGCGTTTTCAAAATTTCTTGGTATGCTAAAGATTAAGATTGACTTCTTTGTAAGTAAGGGACCACCATGAGTCCCACTACTTTTGTCCATGCAGTATATGTCACCATTGATGACTTGACCCCAACTAATACAGCAAACAGAAATACCAGCTTCTTATACAGCAATTTTTTTTTTTCTGCATTAAAGACTGGTTTATAAAGACATCACACAACAGGTTAAACATGTGCTACTTCGACACAAACCTCAAATGTCAGAAAAGAAAAAATCCCTCTCCCCTTTATCTCCATTCACAGAGTAGCTCATTAATTCTGCTGGTAAAACAAATTCCTTGTTAAATCCTAATTAGGATTAATTGTAATAAATAATTGAAATTAGACAGTCATTACAAATTAAATAAGCTGATTTTCCTCTTGGTTGGGTACGTTGTGAAGCCATGTGTGGATGGGAGATTTCAGTGCAAGAGTTAATGGATTTTGACACACAAAGTCAAATGAATGTGAGACATGTGGTGTGTGTGTGTGTATATAGCTCAGTGTTTTACCTGTGTCTATTCGACCCTCGTGAGTGGTGAGAGTGGCCTGAATGGACGGAGTCTGTGTCCATGGTGATGCTGTCAGGGCCCTATGACTGGTGTAGGGCTTCTGAGGGCGGAGCTTGAGAAGTGTGGAGGCCACAGGGCGCTGATCACGGAACAAAGGGCGAAGTCTCGATCAAAGATCAGATATCAACCTGAGAAAGAGAGAGAGAGAGAGAGAGAGAGAGAGAGAGAGAGAGAAAGAGAGAAAGAGAGTAACACAGTGAGCACTAGGGATGTACAATCTGACCAATGTTCATTTTTGGAATCCTATAGAAGTCATTACAAGACATTCAGTTACGGCAAAGGTAGGAATAACAAGAAGAGCAACAAAAAAAGGTACAACATGTGCGGTTGCAATGCCAAAAATGATGGAAAATCTTTCTACATGCCGTATTGTATGTTTCATTATTTTGTCCAAAATGTTAAATTAAGCACATTGATTTATGCCATAACAATAAATCCACTGCCATTACATTGCAGCAGCAAAACAACTTTGACTAGGTGATTCATGGGCTCCAAAAGAACTCTGAATGTGTGCTGTGTTATCTTGCACCAAGACGTTTAAGTCCTGTAAGTTGTGAGGTGGAGCCTCCATTGATCGGACTAGTTTGTCCAACACATCCACAGATGCTTGATTGGAGATCTGGCGGGTTTGTAAACCAAGTATACATCTTTAACTCTTTCTAAGGTTCCTCAAACCATTCCTGAACATGTTTTGTAGTGTGTCAGGACACAATCGCCTGCAAAAAGAGACAACTGCCATAAGGGAATACTGATTCCATTAAATTGTTTCCATGGGGTGTATTCTGTTGGCAACAATGTTCAGGTAGGTGGTATGAATCAAAGTAACTTCCGCATGAATGCCAGGACCCACGGTTTCCCAGCAGAACACTGTCCAGAGCATCACACTGCCTCCGCCGGCTTACATTCTTCCAACATGCATCAATGAGCCTTAGATACCCTTCCCCCTGTCACCGATTGTCCTTCCTTGGACCACTGTTGGTAGGTACTAACCACTGCATAAGAGTAACAACCCATGAGACCTGCCATCTTGGAGGCTCTTGTGAAAGTTACTCAGATCTTTATTCTATCTTTATGACTTTCACCTGCTTTCAACACAACTTCAAGAACTGACTGTTCACTTGCTGCCAAATATACATTATATGGACGAAAATATTGGGACACCTCTGCTTTTCAGGGTTTGGGCTAGGCCCCTTACTTCCAGTGAAGGCCAATATTAATGCTCCAGCAGAACAAGACATTTTGACAACGCCATGCTTCCAACTATGTGTTCACAGTTTGTTGAAGACCCTTTTCTATTCCAGCATGACTGTGTCCCAATGCACAAAGCGAGCTCCATACAGACATGGCTGGATGAGTTCAGTGTGGAAGAACTTGACTGGCCCACACAGAGCCCTGACCTCAACCCCATCCAACACCTTGGGGATGAACTGGAACAGAGATTGTGAGCCAGGACTTCTCAGTGTCTGACCTCATAAATGCTCTACAGAATGAAACGGCACAAATTCACACAGAAACACAAAATCTTGTGGAAAGCCTCCCAAGAAGAGTGGAAGCTGTTAGAGCTGCAAAGGGGGATCAACTCCATATTAAAGTCCATGTATTTGAATGCAGTGTCGTTAAAGACCCTGTTGGTCAGGCGTCCCAATACTTTTGTCCATATAGTGTATCTCTTGGGAAAGAAAAAAGTCTTGAAAAAAGTCTTAATGGCATAAAAGATGGTTTACAGCAGAGGAAAAAACTGTGTTGACATATTCCAATTTGATGAAAAATCGCATGGCGGCCTCGTGGAGATGGAGCAGAATTTAGGCCGCAATGATTTATGAAGATGCCCTAATCCCACCTGACATCATGCTGGAAACAAACATAGATTCATATGCTCACATGCACACATACACACACACACACACATACACACACACACAGACACACAAGCATTTTAAAAGCATAAGCACTACAAAACAAGACCACGCCACATGAGCACACCAGCAAATACACACAAAGATCTGATACACACATTCACTACTGCTGCTTTTTTAATCCTGAATTGATCCTTGGGGGGTTGTAACCAAGACCAAAGCAATGCAAATTCAATACTGGAACAAATGTTTTCATGCTCAGTCCAATTGAGCATCATGCTCATGCTCAATAATGTTTTTGTTTTATAACTGAGTGCAAAATTCAACAAGACCAGGCCAAGACAAAGACCAAAGTAACAGCTGGAAAATAATGCGTACACAATTTTCCCACTTAACCCAAACACACGTTTGGTGTCTGACGTACGCGTCTTTAGTTTTGCACTGGAGCTACATGGCTAAAGTAGCAAGGTGAATGGAAGGTTCCCAGTAAAGCCTCACCATTCAGTTCCAGGGAAATCTGATTTCCTGAAACCTGATTTTTAATCCATACTTTGGTTTGTGTAAATAGTTTTTTTTTTCCACTGAAGTACCAACTTATATTAGGTCATAAGACTGTTACCAAGTATTGCAACTGTGTTAGAGGTGCACAACTAAAAGCCATAATAGGCAACTGCCCACGCAATGAACCACAAAAGCTTAAAAAAGAAAATGATTTGATTGTTTTTTCCTTATTCCTGTAATAAGATAGACATTGTCTTGTATTGACATCAGGTTGATGAAAGAAAAGCGTGAACAGAGGTCTCGCTGAATTCGGTTTAGACGTAGACTCACTTGTTAAGTCTCCAAGTGTGACATAAATTGAGTGGCTTGTTATTCAAAAGACCTGGTGGGTGCCTGGTTCCAGTTCCTGTCCACGTGAAAGCTGGTGCTAGGTACTCACTGCTGTATTTGTATCACTTCAGTTCGTGGTTTTCTCTGATTTGCGTGTCTCCCTCTCTCTCAGTCTCCCCCTCTGGATATCTGGAGTTGAGAGCTGAGAACTGGTTCGAGCTCGGAAAAAAAAAACCCCTCTCACGGCTCTGTGGTAAATTGATTCACTGAATTTAAAAAAATGACACACATGTACCTCATACTTGTTCCACACACACTGTCGAGGCCAAGTTGTTTACCGACCCATAAACCAGTCAAACACAATAATTACTCACATCTCCAGGCTGAGGTCCAGTCTTCAGGGCTCTCGTCCAAGACAGATGTTTGGTAAATGCAGATGTTCTGTCTCCTCGTCAAGCGTGTTTAAACACAGCTTCTTATCAACTTTCCTCATGGCCACACACACACACGCGCACACACACACTCACACACACACACACACACACACACACACACACACAAAGCCAGTCCCAGGGCCACTTGCTACATTCCAGACACCTACTCTACATGCAATCCTGCACAATTAAAGTGATTGTCCTCATTTTTACTGTGACATTAGAAACAGTAGGCAGTGTGTGAGAGGTGGGTCAAGCTCAAAGTAAGAGTTCAGGCCGGGTTCTCCGGGGGTCCGGTGGCATGCACTGCACCCCCAGTTAGGATGTTTCACTGCTCTGTCATTAAGGAGATCCATATAGGACAACCCTGTCACGAAACAGAACAGGGAGGACCCAAAATCAGTTTATTCCAACAGGCAAGAAGCAGCAAGAGAAAACAGAAGCAAGAATCTAAAACCAGAATTCAGTCTGACAGGCAAACAAATCCGAATCTTCAGGCTGAGAAACGGAATCATGTAATCCAAGCCATCCATGTGATCAAAGTCCAGCATGGCACAGCAATGAACAAACAGAATAGAATCAAGATCAAGAAAAAACAGGTAATGGAATCAACAACCAGTAGAAAAACAGAAATGTTTTGAATGTTTTGAATGCAGGTACGATCACTGCCAAATGGTAGGTTATAATGTGAGAGATAGAATATTACATTTAAATATCTGTTTTGGTATCAAACAATATCTGTCCAGCAGAAATATACAGAGACATATTTCTAACAAGAGAGGAGTTCAGTTCTCGGTTTGTGGTCAGGTAGCTTAAAGGGCATTCGACCCTGCCTTTTTATACATATACATACATATCTGTAATAAAAGTTGAATTATTTCATAACCTGTTATTCAAGTAATTACGCTTCTTGTTTTTATTTCCTACACAATTTTCCACTTCCTAAAAAGCCTGCACACCTGCTGTCTGGAGTTAGCTACTTAGCACACAAGCTATGAGTCTAATGCTATGAGAAGCGGAAGGCATATCACGATCAATTGGCTTTGGGTGAAGTGCATTCATGAATGCATTACATGCTGCTATCTGTAAAATTAAAGTACAAAACTGTAGCAGACTTTAGAGGAATTTAGAGAAGTTGGATGTGAAATGGTTTATTGACTCAGACTTCTTTACAGAAGTGGAATCAGGATCACAATTTCTACTAAACAAACACGTTTTATTAAGAAATTCTAAATCCACCCGCAAACCTATGTGTGTCTGAGCTTTTATATGTAATATTTAAAACAATGCAGTGATTAGGTGAGTAGAGGTACTGGGTTGATTTCCTGTGTCGTTCTGTGTGGGTTTGTGCCGGGTGCTCTGGTTTCCTTCCATATTCCTAAGACATGACTGTCAGGTGAATTGGAGATGTCAGGTTTGTCTAGGGTGTTTCTGGGCAAGGCTCCTGGTTAAGGATAAGTGGCTCAGATAATGAATGTTAATAGCAATAAATACGAAAAAATAAACTTACGCTGTGAATGCACTTACACTGTGTTTTTTTAAATATGTGAAAACTTCGTCAATAACTATTGTTCCACTTTGCTTATTTTATTCTGAAGGACAAGTGAGAGAAGTGTGAATATTTATAAGCTGGAAACTTCAGTTGGGAAAGTCAGTTGAGTATTAATAAGGCCTCACTCACCACCAAAATTTGCTCTCTTTCCATCAATCCTCACCACAGTCTCTACTGGATTTCTAAATGTAGCTTAAATCTGTTCTAGATCAAGTCCAGCTTGTTCATGTCCATATAAGGCATTATTTGAAAACATGCAGAGTTTTTGCCATCATTTATTTCAGTGTTAAAAATCACAGGACTGACATTTGGTCTTTCGCTCGAATTTCACTCTAGAAACACTATGACTTAATTGCAGATATTTTGAAAGAATGGTGGAATTTCCCCTTTAATTGCACGTGTTTGTGAACACATCGCGAAAAGCTTCCCATGCAGGGTAACATAAAGGATTTTTTTAGGACTGTGTACACAGTGCAATTCAAATTATGAATGCAAACTGATTGAAAATGTAGAATTCACATGTTCACACACATTTTATCCACTTCTTCTTATGACAAAAATGTTATCAAAAACCATGTTCATGTTCTTCCTCTAACCAGTGATCGCAGTGAATTTTAAGTCCTGGAAATGTTTAGGCAGACGTTAGAAATCGATATTTGTTGATGTATTTACTGAAGCTGTGTTACTATGCTAAAATATCTAGATTTTATTCATTTTACTGCATCTATAACTCTACAATCCTACTCTGTTAACAGTGTCACCACGAATAGATGTTATATTTCCCATACGCTTCATCCTGCAAACATTCAGTGTAAGAATATTGATTTCAAGGTATTTCTAGTAATAGCTAATCCATCTAACCTTGAATCCACATCCTGCTAATACACCCTAACCATACACACACACACACATACACACACACACACACACACACACACACAGACCAGACAGTCAGTTCTCACACACTCACTGATAGTGCCTACAGTCACAGTTATCAATATCAGAAATCTGAGATATGCAAGCGCACACACACAATACACACACACACACACACACACACACACACACAGCATTCCTCTGGGTTTACCTCATGCTACAATGAAACACACATATACACTCCCACCCACCCACCCACACACACAGACACACACACACACACACACACATACGCACACATTCATATACAGAAGAATTCCTATGGGATTACTTCACTTAAAACACAGCGTATAAGCAGAATATCCTAAGAATTATTTCTCCTCCTCTGTCTTTTCCACATGTTCTTCGGTAGCATGAGAAAGTTAGCTGCTGTTAGTGCTTGCAGGGTAGAAGTGACCCTATAAATCTCTTGGCCTTTGCCAAAGGCACAGAAAGAATGTGTGGACTTCAGAAGAGTGGGCCAAGGAACTGCAACTCGAGCACAAAGTGGAAATTAGAAAAAGCTGGAGGGAAGATAACAGCCATACTGGGCAGGGCACATGAGCAGCACTCCTGAAACCGGTCAGTCAAACATCCGATTCCACTGATTTCTTTCCGCGCCACGTCAGTAACTATGGTTCCACTTTGCTTATTTTATTCTGAAGGACAAGTGAGAGAAGTGTGAATATTTATAAGCTGGAAACTTCAGTTGGGAAAGTCAGTTGAGTATTAATAAGGCCTCACTCACCACCAAAATTTGCTCTCTTTCCATCAATCCTCACCACAGTCTCTACTGGTTTTCTAAATGTAGCTTAAATCTGTGCTAGATCAAGGCCAGCTTGTTAATGTCAATATCAGGTGTTATTTGAAAACATGCAGTGTTTCTGCCATCATCATTTATTTCCATGTTAAAAATCACAGAACTGACACTTGCTTGCCAGGATGGGCACCACCGGGAAACGCTGGCCAGCTGAGCCGTTAACCAGCTGCTTTCATCTGTGTCACCTGGAAAGCAGAAATCTCTGTAGAGGTGGGTCAAACCAACCAAAAACAAAACTCAATGAATGACTATCATTTTCAGCTGTTAAGTTTTTTTTAAATGAATTGAAAATGTGTTTCAAAGTTGCTTGTTGTGTCTGTCAGGTTTATACATGTGCCATGGATTTGGCCTTTTTGGAAGGAATTAAGAAAAGAATGAAGGAAAGAATGAATGAATAAGTAAACAAATAAGTAATTAAGTAAGTAAATAAGTAAGTAAGTAAGTCAATAAATAAACTAATACTAGTAATGGGCTAAATGGCAATGATCACTTTTGGTGGCATTAAGTTTGTTTAGCATGCAAAGTTAGGACTTGCTTGAACCTTGCTAGCACCTCAGACTGGAGTTGGGACTTGTTTCAAGACTCCTTTGTTCCTTTGTCCTCAGTGACTTGTTTCCAGCTCTGCAAGCTTCAATTAAAATAAAATGTTGTTCACACCCATTTAGTCAACCAATACATTTACAAATGAGTGTTTACGACT
>JBBPCX010108113.1:15000-21758 GCA_037974365.1 Hydrocynus forskahlii
ATACCTGAGACCCCCTTTTTGGATTTCTTTGCTCTGTGGTAGACCAAAAAAGATAAATCCTTAAATAAACCATGAGGAAAAAAGATACACAGACATAACGAAGCAAATAATGTTGATTTCCTTGCAGCCGTGCATGTCAAGTTCTGGCATGCATTAGATGTTGTAATGGTGTCATTTTCCTGTGTGTGCTCTCCTTTTTTGCCCTTAAACTACTGGTGTGATCTGCCAAAAAAATCAAAAACCTCTTTGATCCAACCCAGTCTGGTTTCAAGAGTGGCCGCGCCACTGAAATGTGCCTGCTATCCGTGACTGGAGCTTCCAGCTTGCTCCCTCCATCCCTCCACACAAAGCAAACCCAGCCCCGACTCTTCTCCTCAGTGGTTTCCCGCTGGTAGAATGAACTGCCTAAGGTGAACAGAGCAGGATTTTTATCTTCAAAAACCTTTTTCAGAGAGCATCTCCTCTCCTCTAGCACTACTCTTACATAAAGATTTTAGCACTTAGAACTCTCCTCTGGTTCTTACACTGTCCTGAAACTTGAGCGTTTCCTCAACTTCTAAGTCGCTTTGGATAATAGAGTCTGCCAGATGAATGTAATGTAATACAATGTCGTTTTCATTTAGACTGGGAGGAGCATTATTTTTGTTTATCTGCGACGCAAGCATGGCTTTCCCGAAGAAGGACAAGTTGGAGCGTCATTTTGAAACCGTGCACAAAAGCCACGAGATTTATTTTCCAGTTAAAACAGCTCTCTGAAGCCAACTGAACTGAAGGACCAGCTCGCAGCACAGCCAGCAGGAAGGCGGCAAAAGTGGGGTGGAGGTAGCTCAGTAGGATACCTGCCTCTAGACCAAGAGGTCATGGGTTCGAATCCTACCTTCAGCATACCGCCACTGGGTCCCTGAGCAAGACCCTTAACCCCAAGTTGCTCCAGGGAGACTGTCCCCTGTACTTAGGGAATGGAAGTCGCTTTGGATAAAAGCGTCTGTTAAATGCCGCAAATCCTGTCAGCCATGTTCTTGCTAAACACAAGAAATCTTTTTTTAAGGATGGTGAAGTTGTGAAAGAAGCGTTTGCTGCGGTTGCAAATGCACTCTTCACTAACTTTAGGAGCAACTGAAAAAAGACACTCCCTAGTCTGATGAGTCGACTCTGGTGGATATGGCACAGTTATGTGTTTTTTTCAGAATGGTTTTTGGGGATGTAAAATAAAGTGGACCTTATAGTCACACAGCACACAATGTGAAATTCTTTCTCTGCATTTAATCTATTGTAGTGTAGCAGTGGGCAGCCAGGAACACAGCGCCCGGGGGGGCAGTGTGTGGGGACACAAAAGAACCTCAGTGGTGCCACTGACAGTCCTGGGATTTGAACCCATGAACCCCTGATTGCAACTCCCTAACGGCTAGGCCACCAGCTGCCCTCACCATTTTGTCGCTGAAAGGACTGACTGGAGGCCAAGATATTTTCCACGCTTTCATGGAATTTGCTAACAAAAGCCAGCTGTCCCTCGTTACGCTAATTTCCATCATAACTGACGGTGCTCCAGCGATGGTTTGCGGCACTAGTGGGTTCACTGCATTGTGCAAAGTGAAACTTTCCCGAACTTCCGTAATTAGCATTGTATAATTCACCAGCAAGCGTTGTGTGGGAAAAATTTAAATGAACGAACTGACAGATGTTGTGATGAAGACTGTGTGTTCTGTTTGGGCCAGAAGTCTACAGAGAAGGTTATTCTGTGTTCACTTGGAGGAGACAGGCAAAAAACATACAGACCTGCTGCTGTACACAGATATCAGCTGGCTAAACAGAGGTACATTTTGATGAGCTTCACCGAGCTGTTGCCTAAAACAAAGGATTTTCTGAAACTCTCAAAACATGCAGAGTATGCTCAGAATATGCTCATCACTGTTTTGTTTCGACAGCTCTGCTGTTGCTGCTCTCACACGGCAAAATGACATTGAGATCAAATGCGGGACAATGGACGGAGGACTCTTGAACCTACCGCTGGAACAAAAGTATCCCAACCTCAGAAGGTGTAGCTTGAAATTAAGACTTTTTGGATCAACCTATTTGTGTGAGTCTACTTTCTCTTACATGAAGTCAAAAGAACAGATCTCCAATGACGGACAAGCCGTTTTAGACAGAAAAAACTAGACTGACATATTAGACGTGAGCGGTTCTCGTAGTCAACTAGTTGGATGCATGAGAATTGGGCAGGAATAAAGGCTTGATCCATTTTCACAAGTCATTATGGCCAGACGACTTAAAAAAAACCTCAAGGCTTTTGGGTTCTCCTGATCCTGATGTTGATTCCGTACTGACAGTGGTCGGAGCAGGAACAAATCAACAACTTGCAACACGCTGTTCAGGAAAGATTCAAGGTAGTGTTGCCCTGGCCTCCAAACTCCCCAGATCTGAATTCCATCAGGCATCTGTGGGATCTACTGGAACAAGTCTGATCTGCAGCAGCTCCACCTTGCAACTCACAGGACTTAAAGGATCTGCTGCCAGCATCTCAGTGATAGTAGATGTCTGATACCAGTGGACCCTCAGAGGTCTTGTAGAGTCCATGCTTTGGCAGGTTGGAGCTTTTTGGTGGCAACGCAGAGGACCAGCAGCAGATTAGGAAGGTGCTCATAATGTTTTGGCTCATAGAGACACCTTAAAACACTATTGTTCTACAGAAATAACTTTATGTAATATGGCTATGTCTTTACGTAATATGGATTTACTTATGTGAAGTTTACATACACATTTGAATCAGGTAAAATCAAAGCATGGGTTTGTTCATGGTATCACAACAGCACACAGTTCTGCCTGGATAAAAAGTCTCCAGTTCCTAGTGCCTTGCAAAGCCTGCATATCAGTGCGAATGAATAAAAATAAATCGCCCAAAGTCTTTTCCTTCTCCTCTTTTCCTCTTCCTTCTCTTTTCCTTTCTCCCTCAGGGATTTGCTAATGACAGTGAAGATCTTTCTAAACCATGTCACACAGCATTAGCTAGCCCTGCTCAGCTAATACCAGCCTGTATGAGGACATACCCCATTCACTCAGACACCAAAGAGAAGATGAAAGTATTCTATTCCACTCATGAACACCAAAAGACTTGAACACAACAGTCTTTAAAGAATTACATTCTTTATAGTGACTATCCTGAGTACTGTTTCATGAGCTAAGACGTGATGGGAGTGGAGGTTTTGAAGATTTGTGGTTTCTCCTATTATAGTTTCTCCATTTAGACACTGACATGAAAGATACTTATGATCGAAAAACAGCATGAGAACCTGGAGCGTCTACAACGATGTTGTCATCTCCCATCACTTGGAGAGTTACCACCTTCTGAGTTCAGAGTGGAGTGAGACTTCTGTCCTCTGGGGTGGGAGGATGATATACTTTGGGGAGGATTTGGCATGAGATTTCTTGCGTGAGTGTGAGAGCATGAGAACAACCCTGAGAGCACGAGTCTCACGTCAGATACGTGGAAGTTGGAAAACCTGCACTTGAAAGTGACTCCCTACCTCTAACACAGGTTTGACTCCCCGACCCTTTTACTGTTCAAATTTGTAGGAATGCGAGGAAAACAGAAATACAAACACTTAAACACGGCTTATACGAACATGTACACCAACTGGAAAATGCTCCTATTCCAACACAGCTTTAAGGGGACCGCACAGGACATTCTTCTTTCTTTTAAACATCGACTTTATGTTTATATGACCGTTTTTCTCTCAGACAGGCTGTTGTTGTTTTTTTATTGATTACATCAAACTGCATAATAAAACTTATTTATCCAAAAAAAAGCAAGGGAATTTTGGTTTACAGTCAAACAGAAGATCTTTGATGTCTTGCTCGTAAACTTGGTTTGTTTTTCACTTCTGCTGTGTTCGACTCTGCGGTGGAAATCTGTGACAGTTCCATGTGCTTGATCCTGTAAGAATTTCCACCATGCAACCCACAGTTAGGACCGGCCAAAACCTCAAACCACTGCCACAGTGTGTTTCCACAGACCGCTCCTCAAGCTAAGGGAGGTTAGCACTTGAACTGGGAGAGTCGGTCCTACAACAGGGTGGGTAGTATACAATTACTAAGGGAAGTTTATGATGTTGTGACCAAAAACTATAATGCTCAGCCTGGACTGAAGTTTGTTCTTTAGCTTTCTACTGGAGTTATAAAGTTATTATAGAAGTAATAGAAGCGTATGCTCTGCCAATTAGCACTGCCCCAAACTTCCTAAACATTCCTCAGGTGTCACACGCTTACCCTTAAACCCCACTCAGCCATTCAATCATCAAGACTTGCAAATGTAGCTTCAACCCTGTATTACAAACTGTTACGTATAAAACCGCATTGCATTTATTACGTAGCTGAAAATAGTAGTGTGAAGCCTGGATTTTGCACACTTTTGTCCATTTTTATGGATAAGATCTGTCATAAACAACAGAAGTACATCCTTTTGGGATTACTTAACACATTTACATATACTTGTGTTCTTTGTTTAAGTTGTATTACAGTTGCTTAGATTTGTTTTTAAATGTAAAATTTGTACATATTTTATAATGTTGCACAGTCACAAAAAAGGAGCGTTTCAGGATACATTTCACTGCTTGTTGTACTTGTATAACTATGCATGTGACAAATAAAGAATCTTGAATCTTGAACAGGCTCAGAGACAAGTGTGTGATGACTTTTCACAAGTGTGTGATGCAGTTTTCTTAAAATCTTACATAAATTGTTACCTACATCGAACTCCAAAACTAAAGAAGCAAACCAGTTATGCCTTGGCTGTTCAATTGCATTTGGTAAATTAGTGTAGCCTCACCATCGCTTTAGATGTAGAGGAACGTACTGGAATATTTCTGTTCTTTGCTCTTCATGATAGCAACGATATGTACTTTTGAAAAATTGATTAACAGAAACGCATCAAGTTTTGAAAACACCTATCCACCTAAGGCCTCACAATGGTTTAATGACCTTTTGCACATTTTAAAATTGGAAAAAATTAAATACTCTCTCAGAGGGTCTGTTAATAAATTTTATGCTAAGTGGAACCCGCTGTTATCATTTTGTGAAAAAATCCCAACCATTACATTTTAATAAGCTGGGAGCTTTAATACAGAATAAGGAATCTCCCCTTTTAACTTTTTATTTATCATTATTATTATTATTATTATTACTATTATTACTATTATTATGTGTGTATTTTTTTCATCACTAATTACCATTCTTATTTTTATTTTATTTTATTATTTAATTGTCTTGCTGGGATGTTTTGGCAGCTTGGAGGGTGGGTCGAGGGTTTTGTTAAAGAAAAAAGAAGAACAAATCTTGATTGTTTGCATCGTTTGTACACATTCTTGTTCTCAATAAAAAAATATTATATAAAAAAAAAAAAGTTTTGAAGACACTCGCATGAACGCTTAAGCGATCTTTCTCACAACTCAAGCAGAACCTCAAAACTCCTCCACACACATGACTGCCACACACAGGACAGCTTACTCCGCATGAGTAAATGAAATAAAATCATGGGTCAGAGTGCACCATGCTCACTCTTACAAAATGGAAAGAAAAGATGTGTATGATACATTCAGTTATCCACGGCTGGAATATGGGTAAGACACGAGCTGTAACCCGGTACAAAATAACGCGATGCAATGTAAAGCTAGCAGAACTTTTTCCTGTAATGAGCCATTCAGGGTCTCTGGCAGGAAAAACTGCTGCCCTGCTGCCCAACACCTGCAGTTGCGCTCGATCATGGACTGCTGACCAGACACTCCCCTGTAGCAGAATTCACGGCAGGTCACCATGTTTGGAATGATATTATGATGTTTTGATTGTGTTAGCTTGAATCCTGATGTCACAGGACACCTGTCGCCCAAAAAAGTTGTCCAAGGAACATTATTTCAAAAGACTCGGGGGTCATCAGGGTTATTTTAAGTGCAAAGTGTAAAGTGTCCATTTCTGTCACACGTGAACACGGTACAGCATACAGTGTGAACAGTGTGAATTTCATTCACTGGATTTAACCCATTCACCAAGCGAAGCAGCAGGCAGCCAGGAACACAGCGCCCGGGGAGCAGTGTGTGGGGACGGAATCTTGCGCAAGGGAACCTCAGAGGTGCCTCTAGCAGTCCTGGGACGTGAGACAAGCCTACATGTTCATCTTGGTTATCACTGCTTTTCACCTTACAACTCTCCCAGTTTGTCCTGTCTTTTTCTAATGGTGGAATCCTAAATGCTGATGTTTCCTGAGGGGAGTCAAGCCTCTTTCTCTTATCCTTGTATTTGTTTAAGCTTTTTGATTCAACAGCACAGGCAGTAATAAAGTCTAACCGATCTCAGTTATCAACTAATTTTGGTTTGTTGGTTAAAGTTATGACTTTTTCTAATTTGTAATTAATTGCTATAACAGGGCAGTTACAAGAGGTCATCTCAGCAATGTTACAAACGAGAAGTGTGTGGAACAACACACACACACACACACACACATAAACACACACACACACACACACACACACACACACATACATAAAACACAAGCACACAGACATAAACACAAACACACACAAACACACACACACGCACTGACACACACACACACACACAAACACAAACACATGCACACGCACACACATACACACACGCACAGAAACACACACACACGTATGCACACAGACATACACGCACACACACACGCACATGCACACACACACACGCACACGTACACATACACACGCACACACACAAGAACAAACACA
>JBBPCX010108156.1:0-10404 GCA_037974365.1 Hydrocynus forskahlii
TGAACATAAAGACAGTCCCCAATTTTACCAGATATCTCAGAGTTCTTGTGCGTTGTGTCCGGGTGTCCCTGTATTCTGAGTAAGACCCTTAACCCCAAGTTGCTCCAGGGAGACTGCCCCCTGTAGTTCGGGAATGGAAGTGGCTTTGGATAAAAGCGTCCACTAAAGCATAAATGTAAAATGTAAATTGAAGGAGATAAATTGTTCTATCAAGGGTAGAAGGCAGAACAGACCAGTGTATAAGGAGATAGGATAAATAAATGACTAAGAACTAGCAGCATGAATGTGATAAACAAACAGATATATAACTAGAACTAACAGTACAGGTATCAAAAATAACAGCAAGTATTGCAGAATAGTCAGTTTATTTCCAAGTGACCATTTTCCAGCCTCTCATATCGTCCCTCAGAATTAAATACTGCATTTAAAGCTAAGATATATAAATGAGCTCTGTTCTAAATGGCTGCCCTGCATTGTGCCTCAGTCCTGCTGTAGGCTGAATAGGTGGATATATGGAAGTGTTATGTTTTTTGTAACATCACAAAAGCTGGGAAATCAAAGCAGACAGGTTTCTGAGTTTAGTTTAGTTGCTTTATATGGAATGTATTGTAACACACAAATGTATTGTATATTGCTAAATATGTTGCATCAAACTCTTTGAACTCTAACATCCTTTCATCATTAATTTAGAACAAATATGCTTTTAAATTAGATCATTAGTTTATGTTTGCTCCTGACAATGACATCAGGCTTGAATGATCTCTTTCTGATGATGTCAGGTCTTCAGCGGCCCTCCAGAGGAAAGTTCAGCACCTCCAGTCCCGCCCCCCAGGGCGGTGCCAAGGAGACGACAGCCAATCACGATCTCCAAACGACCGCCCAGGCTTCACCCCTCCCTCCAGCTGCCAGCCTTTGAGAGTAAATAGCATTTTATCCCTCAGCCTTCACCACCATCTTCATCATCATCATCTTCATCATCATCCTCATTGACACCTTTATCGTTTTTGCTTTTAAGTAAATTGTTTTGTTAAAATTAGATTTTGAACATTTAACATTTTATACACTTGATATTTTTGATTTTCTCTTGATTTTTTTCCTCTATTTTATTTTCTAATTTAAATTTTTTAAATACTTTTTAATGGCATCAACAAATCAAATTTCTTCATTAATCTTTGTTTTATTTTGTCTTTTGAACATTTTATCCTCGTAAGAAAACAGAATAGTTATTCATTATTTTTATGTTTTTAAATTTTTTATAAGGTTTGATTATTTTATCCAATTTACACATCGTCAAGTCTTTTTTTTACAATATTGTTCAAATAACATCTTGATTATTTTTGTTCTTGATCTTTTTTTATTTTTCTAACATTTTTATTCCCATATTTCCTATTCTAATCTTTATTATTTTCACACTTAAGTCACTGGAGCAATTTTTATTCATATTTTTTAAGTAAGATTTTCTTTAAAAGTTTATATAAATGTATCCAAAGAGCTGAAAGTGCTTGTGCGTGCATGGGGGTGCGTTTGATTCTGTCTCTTCTGTGAACTGATTTCCTTAAAAAATATCCCAAATGATTGAAGGTCAGCCGTCTGCGGTGTCGTCCTGCTTGCAGCCCACGTGTCTCGCTTTAGCAAATGCCTGCTTGTTTCTTAATGTCCATCTAGTGCACACAGACACACACATTCAGTCGAAATACAATTTAAAGCGATAGTTTAATCGAAATCAGGGTTTTTAATCAGCATTTGTTAGTTTGTCTCACTTTCCCCAGACAGCCAGCCAAGACATATTTAGTGTCTAAAATGAGTTACAAAAATGCACACAGGTTTGTTTTTTACTTTTACTTCAGCTGTTTTCAGCTCACAGTGCATCTCAGTCCGGATCCACTGCAGCCCGAAATACGAATCCAAACCCGACAGAACCCACCATGTTTGAATTTTCCAAATATGTGACCAGCTCACGTCTGGTTTCAGTTCACCGCTCAGGTCATATTCACCGCATTTAGCGGACGCTTTTACCCAAAGCGACTTCCATTCCCTAACTACAGGGGCAGTCTCCCTGGAGCAACTTGGGGTTAAGGGTCTTGCTCAGGAACCCGGTGGTGGTCTACTGAAGGTAGGATTCGAACCCATGACCTCTTGGTCCAGAGGTAAATACGGGGGTCCTCGAGTGACGACACAGATCCGTTCTTTCGACAGTGATGTAACCTGAATTTTGGTGTTAGTTGAAACACACCCTAGCCTAAGTCACTTACCAATCCTAACACAGCTGTAAAACTCTTAAAAACACAACTAAGCCTCGGAAAAAGGAAAATGAAAACTCCTTCACTCATTCGCCACGTTACTGTGTATTCTTCCGCACACGCACAACCAAACTAGTTCAGCCACGTAGTCCGTAAGTAAGTTGAGTGGGAGTGGGAGTGAGCGTCGCAAACTCGTAACGTCGTATGTCGAGACTGTTGTAACCCGAGGACCCCCTCCAGGCCACCATCATGTCTTCTCACGGAGACAGATGTGTTTGGCATAAGCCAGATTTTTGTATATCATCAGAGATGTTATCTCCCTTAATGAGATGAAGAACCTCCTGCTTTGACAGGAAATCTGACTGCCAGTAGACTATCAGGGCAGGGAGAGTTTGATTGTTTGCTGAAGTATCGCTTTAATTGTGTGTAATTTATGGAATTTCCTACTTTTACCAAAAATGTATAAATACATAGATATACACTTTACATGTAGTATGTAGTGCTTCATGCTTCGTGTGTGCAAGTGTACGTATTTGTAGAGCATGTATTCGTGTGAGCAGGTGTGTGAGCAGGCCCGGTCCCACAACATAATAATAAGTTCCTCTTATAAGGCTACATAACACCTACTTAGGCCTTTTTGGACAACTGACAGAAAGCTACATTAACTTTTATAAAAGGTTTCTTCCCACAAGCCTTGCTTATCATAAAGGCTACTTTTTGCTCAGATTTACCCCAGAGAGTGTGACGACAGTGTGGGAATAAGCCTTAATAATTGTCTTTTTGGTCAGTGTCAGTTCATGTGGCCTTATGACTGCTGCTCTACAGTGGAGTATTAGCAGAAATCAGGGTAACATAAGGGAAACCTATTGTTTATTCATCTTAAATAGATTTTAAACTGATTTTTTTAAAAACAACGTGGAGATCCCAGTCGATAAAAGACACTCAGTGTTTATCATTCTTTATCCTCCCCCTATTCTTCACTCCCCAGCTTGGAGCATCATGTTATTGGGAGAGTCCCAGCTAATGGGACGATCTGGACACAACTAAATCGAGAAGAAAAACTTGCCAAAAAAAAGCCATAGAAGAATCACTTTTGGTTCCCTATAGAGCCGTGCTTGAAAAGAGATTTGTGTGGAGTGTGATGAACCTCTGGTTCATCTAACCATTAATAATGCCAGAATAGGTTCATCATGCAGTTCCACAGAAGAACCACTTTTGATTCCCTAAACCTCGAAGGTTCTTCAGAGTATGAGGGTAAAGAACCCTGTCTGAGAAGTCTGAGAGGACCTGCGTTAAGTAAAGAGATTCTTTAAGCAAGTCTCTCTCTACAAACAGTTATTTAGTTCATTCCTTTTTTCCCGTGTTGCTGGAGCTAAAAATCTGTTAATGTGTGACATCGACACAGTTATAGGTGCTGTACATCACCCAGTGCTGGTGTGTGTGTGTGTTTGGAGGGTGTGAGTGAGAGACAGACAAGTATGTAAGTGTAAGAGTACGTATTACTGTGAAAATCTGTAGGTCTGAGAGTGTATCTGAGCGTTTTTCGGAGTGTGTGTGTGTAATCAGTGCTGATGAATGGTTTCTACTTAACATGCTGTCCTCCCCTTTTCTACATGTTGTTTTATGGGGTGTCTAACAGAGTCTAACTTATAACACATTCAACAGCCAACAAAAGCTAAATATCGGTCTGTCCCGCTATACCTGTGTGTGTGTGTGTGTGTGTGTGTGTGTGTGTGTGTGTGTGTGTGTGTGTGTGTGTGCATTGTTGCCTCCAATGTGTCTTGTGAAAATGTCTGTAGTAGAAACCTGCGGTTTGGAGTGTAGCTTCTTTTGTTCAGAACTGGAACTAACATTGCTAGTCAAGTCAAGGGTCTCTCAAATCTTTTCATCCCAGAACTTCTCTGGACTCAAACCACATCCAGCCTTTCATTACGGTGAGGCTGAACTGCGGACGTGGTTTAGGACAGAATATGACTTATGACATTGAGCTGCCTGCCAGCTTTTATGTTCCGTATCATTTGACCGAGACATTTTTTTCCAAATAAAAGATCTTTCAGACTCTGGTTATCAATAAAATATTTTTATTCTGTCTTTCTGTGCGGCCCGGTACTAAATGACTGACGGACTGATACTGATCCCCGGCCCGGTGCTTGGGGACCTCTGCTCTAGGCCAGGTAAAAGGTCTAGGAGGAGCCCAGAAACTGGTAAAGAAACAGGAGGAGGTTCTTTAGTTGACTTAATTGTCCAGTTTAATGTCTCTTCGTGGAACATTTACAGTATTTGGAGATTCACTCTCACATGCCTCATTTACAAAAGTGGTTCCCCGAAGAACCATCTATTGCAGAAATTGAGTGCAGAACAGATCAGGGAGAAAGTAGAGCCTTAAAGTTGTAGCTTCAATGTGCAGCCTGGCAGCACTGTGTGTGTGTGTGTGTGTGTGTGTGTGTGTCTGTGTCTGTGTCTGTGTCTGTGTGTGTGTGCCTCCTTTGGGCTGATAAATCTATTTCAGTGATTAACATTTAAATCCATTTCTCTCTCGTTAAAACACAGATGTACCTATTAATCCATTAATGTGTCTCTTCATTCATCACTCTGGGGCTTTTTAGCACATCACAATGTGTGTGTGTGTGTGTGTGTGTGTGTGTGTGTGCTGATTAAATTGCTGTTATGTTCCACTTACTACTTCACCTCACCGTGCTGGAATAAAGATTATCTTGTTTGTTAAAGGGCACATATTCTACATTTCTCTTGTATTTTATTTTAGATCCGCACAATGGTTCGTGTTCGTGCTTTTATTCACCAAAAAACAGCTGGAATCCATCATCTCTTTACACAATTAAACAGGTATTTAGGACTGTTAATGTTAATGCTACATTCAGAAAAGTGGTCCAAGGCTGCTATAACAGCATGAATGGGCTAAAGTGCTTGGGCTTAGTAGGCAAATGCAAATGAGCTTCAGAAAAACAAGAATCCGAAATGGGCTTTTAAAGCACGGGCCGCATGCGTGGACCATATGGATTTAAATGATAGCTCCCGCTAGGACAGTGCCAGTACTGGTGCTGGTGCCGGTGTGGAGCCAATTCTGTCTTTCTTGGCTCATGTTTCGACAGGTTTGAGAGGTGCTCATGTTTTATCAAAACTCACTCCTCCATTGCCACTCATGTCAAACTAGGTGGGAATGCACGAAACATGCTACTAGAACCTGTAATTTTGGCCATAAATATGACAAAATATACACCTGTGTGTTACAATGCTAATTTCTGCTAGTGCCGTTGTGGGATTTTTAATAGCATTTGAGTGCTAGGCTAGCACCAGTGCATGTTTTTTGCTAGTTTGAGATTAAACACAGATGTTTGAAGGTTGTAAAGGATTCTGTATGTTTTATCCAAAGCCGTAACAGACACTAACACACACTATAGCAGTTTTACAGCCAGTCTTTCAGTAAAGAGTCCTTAAACCTGCTTACTATAAAGCTTAACAGGTAGTGACATATCTAGAACTTAGTAAAACCCAAGTACACTGTGGTTTTACAGTCAGTTACACATCTAGAACTGACTGCACTGTTCTACAGTCAGAGACATATCTAGAACTAACTGAAACCTGTTTACACTGCAGCTCTACACTCTGCGATATATCTAGAACTGACTGAAACCTGTTTACACTGCAGCTCTACACTCCGTGATCTATCTAGAACCGACTGAAACCTGTTTACTCTGCAGCTCTACACTCTGTGATGTATCTAGAACTGACTGAAACCTGTTTACTCTGCAGCTCTACACTCTGTGATGTATCTAGAACTGACTGAAACCTGTTTACTCTGCAGCTCTACACTCTGTGATGTATGTAGAACTGACTGAAACCTGGTCACTTTGTGGCTCTACTGTCAGTAACATCTAGAACTGACTGAAACCTGCTTACACCACAGTTCCAGTCAGTGTCATATCTAGAACTTCCAGAAGGCGTAAAGTGAAGTTTGTCGCTCCACCCACAATAAATCAGAGTGTGACTGATTATTCCTAGTGATGCTGGTAGTAAATCTAACCTGAAAGGCCTTCAGTCCAGCTCCTGAAGGACTGACCAATGGGAGAACACACTTAGCTACATCTACCCAGATACTACGGTGAGAAACATCCTGATTGGATGAATTTTGTAAGAGTTTTACCCAACAAGCCTGCTGAGTCTGTAAAATTTGAAAAGAAATCACAGCCTTCTCTAAAGATTTAGAACGTCCTTACTGTTTTACACAGAGTATCGAACTCTTGGGATCTTTAAACTGGGCTTTTTAATATTGTTCCGTCCATTTTGATTATTACATGTTTTGCTATTTGCTAAACCTGAAAGAACTCTGGGTTGTATGTTTGGTTTTGTGTGTGTGTGTGTGTGTGTGTGTGTGTGTGTGTGTGTGTGTCTGCAGATGTGTTTTCATCTGGTTTTGGCTAGCTCACATGCAGCTGGGTATTGGACAGATAACATGTGTGTGTTTGTGTGTGTGTGTGTGTGTGTGTGTGTGTGTGATTTAGACTGGCTCACACATGCAGCTGTTGTCCTTGGCATCAGACTACATCGTAACCGTCTTTAAAACTCATCTGAGAAATAAAAACGTTGAATGTAGACAGCAGAGTTCTAAAGTTTGGACGCCCTGGTCAAATAGCATGTGCTGTTAATTTCCTCAGTATAAATAAGGCACCTCCTCTACAGAGACACACTTCTGCACACTATTACACACACTTACTGAAATTCTAGTAAAATGAGTATTCAGGACGGAGTACTAATAAAGTTAACATCCAGAATGAAGTTCTAATAAAACTAGCATCTGGAAAACGTTCTAATAAAATTAACATACAGATTGAAGTTCTAATATAATTAATATCCAGAATGAATTTCTAGTAAATTTTACATCTGGAATGAATTTCTGAAATAATTAATATCCAGAGAGAAGTTCTAATAAAAGTAATGTCCAGAGTGAAGCTCTAATAAAATTAACTTATGGAATGAAGTTCAAATTCTTTCGTGGCTTGTAGTGATTTTGATTGTGATTTATTAGTAAATTATTCAGTGAATCATTAAAAAAAATAAATTTAGTCCAAGTCTTTTAAAATATAGTGAATACACAGACGAAAGAAGAACGCGCTATACCAAGAACTGTATTATTTTACCACGTTATTAAGTCTTTTACCTTGTTATTAAATCTTTTACCTCTGTTGGTTAGTGATTATGTCAAATAGGAACTGTTATTTATATTATAATAATATTATTATAAGGCTATTTTTTATACATACAATTTTTATCATTTATTTATTTATTTATTTATTTTATGATTTTTTTTTCTGTCGGGTATAAAGCACCTCAGCACCTACAGGGTAGGTGTTTCTGATAAAGTGGCCAGTGAGTTTGAGTACTTACAGTATTTGCTATTTAGTTCACCTCTTGTACACTGCATGCATTCGGGTGTCTTCATTAGCACTTTGTTCTGACATCAAGCCCTAAATACATAACTTAGCAGAAACAATGCAGCGAACAATCTGCAGTTTTCTCAGACTCACCAAAGATATAGAGTGTTTCTGCAGTCCGCTGATGTGAGCCGGGTCCAAAACAGATTAGTGGTCCATGGAGTCTGGTTTATAAATAGCGTGAGTGAACTTTTGTATGAGTCCAAACAAGGAAAATTCATGGACAAACCAAACCAAACAAGAGGGAAAAGGGCTGGAATACGATTGCAGCGGACACTGTGCGTTACATTTGTCTGTTCTTCTCAAAGCAAAAGCTCAGTCATACCTGCTAAAGCTTCTAACAATGATTGGAAGCTGGTTGCCATCCATTAGCATGAGATACCCTGATTTCTTTTTCTTGTTATTATCATTTTTTTTCTGCTGGATTTCTGTCTGCAGTTTAAAAAATACATCAAATGTAAAACTTCACTAAGTCTGGAATGTCCACTTAAATTATAAGAGAACTGTCTAATTCATTTTTTGTCCAGAGGACCTAATGGCAGAACTATGTGACCAAAAGCCTCTGCACTCCCTCTATGTCATCACAATACGAATACAAGAGCAAGACCCTAGCAACCATATGGGCTGAATTGTCAAAATAGGAACTACTCAGCAGCACCCTGGACACCCCCAGTAATACCATATCAATCACAGAGCGACATCCTAACAACCACCAGAGATACTATAGCTACGAGTGAGCAAATACATGGAACAGAATAGAACCAACAAGAACATCTTAGCAACAACCCGGAATACCGTCAAGCAAAACACTGTAGCAATACACAGGAAATGCTTGATCTTTATTTTCTTCAAGAAATACATTTTTCTAATTTTCATAATGATACCTGATTTAAATTCGCTTGGGGAGCTGGTGGCCTAGTTGTTAGGGAGTTCACCCTGCGATCAGAAAGCCATGGGTTTGAATTCCAAGACTGCTAGTGGCACCACTGAGGTACCCTTGAGTAAGGTACAGTCCCCACCCCCTGCTGTTCCTGGCTGCCCGCTGCTTCACTTGGTGAATGGGTTAAATACAGAGAACAAATTCACACTGATCCCATGGTGAGCTTTGGTGTGTTCACGTATGACAGAATGGTCACTTTACTTTACACTTTTACACTTTTTTTTATTCATTATTAGCACCGTTAGCATTATTGACTTGAGTCACTCTTTTAATCGCAGTGTCCTCCTGATTCTCAGGACTATAGGCAGGCTGGTCACATTCCTTTTAACTTTCTCTCATCGTCCACTTTGTTAGAAACACCCACCTTGTGCTTGCACTCAGTGCACACTTCATTAGAAATGCCTCCCGTGTACTGCCACCAAATGGTGAAAGTTGTTCTATGTAGGACTGCATGTGACAAACAGCTGAACTTGAAATGGCCACTTTATGAAAACATTCACCTTGTGCTTCCACTCACTGGCCACTTTTTTCAGAAGCTCCTACTTCCCATCTCTACTGTACAGGTGTACAGTTACAGACTGTAGCTCATCTGTTCCAGATCCATCATCTGTCTGTCATCATCATCTGAGCACAAAGCCACCATTGTGCCAATATTCCTAGAGTAGTGCAACATTCTCTGCACAGAGGTGACACTGTGTAGAGTCATTCTGAAGATACTTTTCCAGAACTGCCTCAGAGTTGCTCCAGGTTCTCCAGAAGTGATATTCCAGGTTTATTGGAACCATATGTAAATAAATCTTCAGAAATGTCTATAATATCAGTTGCCCAATCCCAACCCAAGAACACGTATTCTAAAATAGCTTGGTGCGCACACACACATGCACACACACACACACACTCATAGAGAGCATGCTTTATGCCATATAAGGTTCAAACACAAGACTACGTAGACCTGCAGTGTTCACGTCTAGTTGTTGGTGTTTATTTGTTGTCGAGGGAGAAAAACAACAAATGGAACAAAGACCTCACTGTTTATATGCAGTTTCCATAATAATAACCATGAGGCAATCTGTATTCATAGCAATGTTCTTTTCTCTCTCATTTCTTTTCCTCTGACGAGGCCCCTCTGTACCTCATTCAGCAGCCTCTTAGGTAGCCTTGCTGAGGAGCAAATGTAGAAGTATTACAACATGGTTTATAATCACTAATAAAGTACAATTTCACTACTTTTCCAAAACTGTACGTGATGTGGTCCTTTTGAATTTAGTTTAGACCTCAACCCCTCCCCACCTCCCCAACTGTTCTCACAGTTTCTGTCTGTCATGTCACCCCAGCTGTGAATCGGACCTAAATAAAGGCAGCTTGCGCTCCTTCTCTGCCTCGTACCTGACCTCTTGTTCTGCCTCGTAAGCACATTAAAGAAAACGCAGGGCCGAAAATGGATACCATGAGGTTGTTCGCTGAACTGCAAATATCAGAAAAAGCCAGATTGCTGGAAGGACATTTTCTCATTTGCCAGCCATCTTGCCAGGTAAAAAGCAAGTGACCTCCTAGTCTCCGGACATCACAGTGGTCACTGTGATGGATGAGACCGGTTTTCTTGCATCTGAATATGCCGTGGCTGATGCTGCTGAGAATGAAACTCCTGTTCAGCCAGACTCCCAGTCTCCTGCTCAGCCAGACTCCCAGTCTCCTGCTCAGCCAGACTCCCAGTCTCCTGCTCAGCCAGACTCCCAGTCTCCTGTTCAGCCAGACTCCCAGTCTCCTGTTCAGC
>JBBPCX010108156.1:10504-36191 GCA_037974365.1 Hydrocynus forskahlii
AGCCAAACTCCCAGTCTCCTGTTCAGCCAAACTCCCAGTCTCCTGTTCAGCCAGACTCCCAGTCTCCTGTTCAGCCAAACTCCCAGTCTCCTGTTCAGCCAAACTCCCAGTCTCCTGTTCAGCCAGACTCCCAGTCTCCTGCTCTGTCAGACTCCCAGTCTCCTGGTCAGCCAGACTCCCAGTCTCCTGCTCAGCCAGACTCCCAGTCTCCTGCTCTGTCAGACTCCCAGTCTCCTGGTCAGCCAGACTCCCAGTCTCCTGCTCTGTCAGGCTCCCAGTCTCCTGGTCAGTCAGGCTCCCAGTCTCCTGCTCTGTCAGACTCCCAGTCTCCTGGTCTGTCAGACTCCCAGTCTCCTGGTCAGTCAGGCTCCCAGTCTCCTGCTCTGTCAGACTCCCAGTCTCCTGGTCTGTCAGGCTCCCAGTCTCCTCAGCCAGGCTCCAGGTCCTACTCAGCTAGTCTTTAGCTCAACCAGGCTCAGAGACATTCGTTCTGCCAGTCTCAGAGTGACTGGTTCAGCCAGGCTCCCGATCTCCTGCTCAACCAAACTTGACTTTTTTTGCTCAGTCAGGTTCTGACTCTCTTGAGTATCCTTCCTAGCCAGGCTCCCCGTCTTCTGCCCAACCAAGCTCTGAGTCTCCTGCTCAGTCAGACTTTGAGTGTCCTGTTCATCCTGCTTATGCGTGTACTCACCTAGACCCATTCTTATGTTTGCAGTAAAGAAATATTTTGTGGTCTGCCAAAAATAGTGGATCAGTGCTGGAGGGAGCACATTTTTACGGTGGTCCACACCAAATGAGGTAGCAGTAAAGGATGCTTTTTCCCAGTGTACCTCTTTGAGTCTTTGCAGACACTCACATCGTTCCTGCATTCATAGTAGATACTAAAGCTATTTTGATAGACGGGGCCAAGCATCCCTGACCTGCCTGAGACACAAATAGACACAAGTATCTATGCAGTGTGGACAGTTGAATTCTATTTTTATATCAAGAATATATTAGAGGGACAAGACCAGATTTTATAATATGATAGGTTAGTGAAAGTTGGTATAAATTGGTATTTTGGAAATAGACTCAGACAAAACCTCACCAAATTTCTGACCAATCACTTACATAAATTTTGAGCACTTTAGTTAGCTGTCATGGAAAAATAAATCGTGTTCCACAGTTGAACCAATAAAAAACACCTGAGCCAATAAAAAGAAGTACAAACTCAAACTGTGGTGTAGACTTTAGTAAATTAGCCAGGTGTGAAAATACATTACCTACCTGTCATATCACTCCAGCTGTTAAAATGGAGCTAAATAAAGACAGTGAGCACTTCTTCCCTCTCCTCCTGCCTTGCAAATGTTTTGACATTACAGGTGTTTCTTTGAAATCTGTGCAACAATGGGAGCAAAGTTGTGATATAATAATTCAGTCAGAATTAAGTTATTATAGAATAATAATATTCTGCCGCAGATAAATGCTATCACACACACTTTCAATGTTGAGTCTGCTCAACTTGTCAAACCGTAAACACACATTTACAGCATTTAGCAGACACTTTTATCCAAAGCGACTTCCATTCCCTAACTACAGGGGACAGTCTCCCTGGAGCAATTTAGGGTTAAGGGTCTTGCTTGGGAACCCAGTGGTGGTATGCTTAAGGGAGGATTCGAACCATGACCTTTTTGACCAGAGACAAGTATCCTACGCACTAGGCCACTACCACCACACTTATCAGAGAGCATCCTGAGAGAAACAGCTGTATTTTTCTGTAGAATGTAAGGTGGAACAGCAGCCTGATTAGAGAACAGTAAGGGAGCACTGGTCCAAAACAGACCTCTGGCTGGTGTGGTCAATACAGTAAACTGTGATATGCTTTACTAGTGATAAACCTTTCTTCATTCTAAATCATCACCATGTTACCATTTTGTCCCATTTTCTTTGTCACTGTTTACCGTCTCTAACTCTCCTTTACAGGCAGAGAGCAAAATGGTGCCACTCATAATGGTCCAGATTCTGGAGGTGACTTCAGCCTTGCTAGTCCTGTCCCGTACCAAAGGACTAAACTGGTTCCTCCCTCTATGGCCCCACCTTCCATCCCCCCCTCCTCTCCTCCAGCGCTCCCTCGTTCATCCCCTCCTTCCCGGGTCCCTCTGCAGCGTCTGCCCATAGCGCCCAAATCGGAGCTCTCCAGGCTGACTTCAAGGGTACAGGATGGTCAAAAGTCAGATGCCACAGCGACTTCCAATGGGGAGTCTGGAGTGATGGTGGGCCGCACCCAGTCCTTCCAGGGCAGGAAACCACCGGCACGGGTCATCACAACAACCAGAGATGGTAACTCAGCAACGTAAAAGCCTCCTTGAAAAAGCTGCATGCTGTTCAAAAATGGGTTTATGATTTGCAGTAAATTAATGGTTACTGGTTTGTATTCTTCTTGGTTCATTAAGAGGGTCTGGGGCCTGTCCTGAACAATTTCTGGTTCATAAAGGTTTGAGCATTAACCCATTAAAACTTTGGCCTGGTTTTACATGATGGAACTTTCACTTTAGTTTTGAAAACTGACAGTACACTAAATTTTACTGGTGTTGTTTAATTCAGGGTAGAGACCGAATAATTTGTACTGGAGACCGACTAATTCACATACTGAATTCAGAACTGGATACTAAATAATAATTCATACTGCATACGGAAACTTTCCTAGTAGATATGGCATAATTTACAGTACACTTGGAATAATTCATAGTAAATACTGAACAATTCATAAAGCATACTGAATAATTCATAGAGCCTGAGTAATTTGAAATGTATATTGAATAATTAATTGTGGATATCGAACAGTTTATTGTAGATACTGAATAATTCATAGTGAATGCTGAACAATTTATTGTAGATACTGAATAATTCATAATGGATATTGAATCATTCGTGAGGATACTGAATTTTGCATAGTGGATACTAAATGATTCATAGAGGATGCTGGATAATTAATACTAGGCACTAAATGATTCATCATAGACACTGAGTAATTGATAGATGATACTGAAAATGTCATAATACGTCATGCTGGACACCAAATAAGTCATTGTAGACACAGAATGATGAGTATTAATGAACGAATAGTGAAGCTTACAGGGTTAATAGAGTGGCACCAGTTCCTGAAGGGCTGCTGGTCTTCGGGTTTTAAGAGACCGTAGACCTATAAGACAACATTACATCACATAGCTAAAAGCAGTTGCCTAGAAACCTAATTTTGTTGCTTTATTTGTCCCCATTCCTGTTAAATCTTACTACAGCTACTGTGCTGGTGGGAGGATTTAACAGGACTAAAATGTGTGTGTGTGTGTGTGTGTGTGTGTGTTTGTGTGTGTGTGTGTGTGTGTGTGTGTGTGTGTAGCCGAGAGCGAGCCGAAAGGTCGTCCTTTCCTGGAGAAGCCTTCCATTTGCCGGCCCCCTACAAGGCCCCCAGACCCACCCAAAAGCTACCTAGGCAATCAGAAAACACCCACCGATGAAACACCAGCATCATAGTAAGTACACACACACACGTAACAAATAAAAAAAGGAAGAAAAAAAAAAAAGTTTGTGTGCATCTGTCTGTGTGCGCTTGTGTGCGTTCTGGCTCCAGACTGACCAGGACTTTCTTTTCCCAAAAGGAAAAAGGAGCTGTGGTTGTTAAACGATCACTCACACACTGCTTTGAACACTCGCAGTACCTTCCAAGTCGTGTTTTCCGAAAGCCATTGCAGAAGTCTGCATCAGTGGGCCAGATTCATAAAACCCACCGTCACATTTAATTTGGTATAGAGGAGCAAAGAACACAGCAGTAACTCATTTTCTTATCCGTAAACAAGCAGTACTGGTGCGCGGCCCCTTCCCCTGATTTGCATGTCCTGTTCTCAGGTCGATGTCTCCAGTGTTTGCTTCCTTGATATCTAATAGAATCATCATGTTTGTGTGGAAACACTCCACTAAAGCTCTTATTTCATTGTTAAGGCTGTTTCTTGAAATGAAAAATCATTCAGTCAGAATATTTCTCTCTGGTGATCAAAGGTAGATGTAGAAGTGAGCTATCCCCTCGGTCTGGCCTTCAGGAGTTGGACTGAAGTCCTAACCACCAGCATCATTCAAATCACGTTCTGATCTACAGTGAGCGGGGCCAGTTTCATCACTCTAAGCCTTCTGGAGATTCTAGATCCATCACTGATTATAAGCAGGTTTCAGTCAGTTCTAGTTGTCATTGTCTGTAGAGCTGTAGTATATGCGTGCTCCAGTCTGGTCTAGATACATCACTGACTGGGGGGCAGTAGTGTAAACAGGTTTCAGTCAGTTCTAGATATGTCGCTGACTGTACAGCCGTAGTGAAAACAGAAGAGGAACCATCCAGTCAGGTTCTGATTTACAATAGGTGGGACCGATTTCAAGACGGAAAAGGTAACTATATGCCCTCAGGTGGTTCTAGATACATCACTGACCTTAGAGCCATAGTCTGACCAAGCTAGAACGGCCAGAAAACGTTCATGTGCACTAGTGTTAGCTTGCCACCTGTTCTTGTTTGTGAAGCTGCCTAACGACTGAATTATCAAACATCAGTTGTCATGACACTTCCTATAGAAGAATGAACTTAAAAGTAAACGAAACAATATTGAGCTTGTACAGCTTATATTTATACTTACACAGCTTGTAATTTTAGCCAAAACTAAACCATCCTGGTTGTGCCTCTGCAAAAGACTTGATTGTGTCCTTGATAATGTTCGTCAGCCGTTTCTGACTGAAGTGTCGGATCGTAAGAAGGAACAATAGTTACCAGCTTATCTAGACCATGAAGTCTCAGGGTGAACAGTAACAGCTTCTACGAGTGAGTAGCCGTGTCTAGCACTTCCTTCTCATCAGACTTCCTTCGAATTTTCTTTCTTTTTTTGGGTGGCAATGGAATGCAATCTTTTCATTTATTTATTCAGTCAAACACCTGTGGCCAGCAGGGGCCACCCTAACCTTTTGGCCCTGATGCCCTGGCTTATTTTGCATTGTGGCCTCCACCATTCGCAAAGTAAATAAGAAGAGGACATTTGTCCTCCTGTACTCTCACAAAGGCTATTTCCCTTGGTCAGGAACGGGTCTGTATAGGCTCTGGGAATATGGCCATCGATACCATTCAGTCCCAGAGCCTTGTGCGGGTTGTCTGTCCACAAAGAGCCGTTTACGTCAAGCACAAAAATGGCTGTTGAGCAGCTGTCTTCCATAGATAGCCTCACAGCAGGGGAAGTGTTAGGTGTTAAGCTCATCCCTGTCAGTTTTTTGTTTTTCTACCATTTGCCATCTATAATGGGCCACTTTGCTTGTGCCTGAGGTTAGAACCATGATAGGTAAATTCCCTCTAGTTTCTCTGGGCAAGTCAGACGACCTTCTGGAAGATCTGGCTTTTGTGTGGGGCGCCTGGTCCCGAGAGCTGGAGGCCACACTTGGAGCTCACAGTTTGGCAGGGACTTTAACAATGAAGTTGGAATTTGGAAAAACGTTTTTATTGATGTACCTTGTGATAGAGACAGTGTATTATGGAAGATCTACTAACAGTCCTGATGTCTATAGACAGCATCCCCACTCATCTGATCGGCTGTTGTAAGAACTGTTCTTTTCCTGTTCGGGTCTTTGTTTGTGTGCAAGCAGGAGGAGAATGGAGGTGCGGACGGCCTTACCAGTTGGGAGGGGTTTGGAACTGTCCTTAGAGGCATCTACAATCTGTTCACCTTGCGTTAGGGAATGAATATTTGGTCCTCAACATATGGAAGTAAATTATTTGAATTAAAAAAAAAACACATTGAATTGTTGAAATTGAATTAAAACATGCTTGTGTGATAGTGTATGTAAGTTTATGAAGTGAAGTTTGTGTTGTGTTTACTTACATATCAACAACTATAAGCCAGCAGGTTTGTGTTCATACACTGCTCCCATCCTGCCTCCCAATTTGATCTGACTTTGACAGGGGCCAAACTGCGACGACTAGACAATTGGTGCTTGTGGGAAGTGAAGACTGGTCCGTCTGTTGTATCACAACCTGCTTTAAAAAGGTGTCAGGACACGCAGAGCATCACAGCCTGCTGTGTATGGAGCTGCATAGCTGCAGACCGCTAAAAGTGCCCATGCTGACCCTTGTCCACTACAATGGACATCAAAATTGAACTATGGAGCAGTGGACGAAGTGTCCTGGTCTGATGAATCATCTCTTCTTGTACATCATGCAGACAGCAGGTGCATGTGAGAGGCAGGTGGAGGCAGTGTGATGCTGTGGGCAGTGTACTGCTGGGAAACCTCGGGTCCTGCATTCATGGGGAAACCTACCTAAACACTGTTTCAGACCAAGTTCACCCATTCACAATGACGGTGTTCCCTAATGACTGGCTCACTGTAAACTCTGTTCAGGAACAGTTTGAGGAACACAAAGAGTTCAAGGTGTCGACTCGGCCTCGAAATTCTGTGGGATGTGCTAGACGACCTAGTCTGATCCATGGAGTCCCCACCTCTCATCTTACAGGACTTAAAAGATCTGTAACGACTTAGTGTAAATACCACAGCACCTTCAGTGGTCTTGTAGAGCCCATGCCTAACATATTCTGATCCAGTATTTCATTGGAATGGGTGTTACAGCTTTCAAGTAGGAATGCAGCAACTCATGTTTATGGTCACAGACAGTGTTTTTATGAAGTAAAATATGTGAAACTAAACTAAACACACCAAGTGCTGCTGTAAGTAGCTTAACATCCAGTGTGGTGAAGTTGAAGTACTCTACAGTTTGCTTGGTGTGAACAGGAAAACCCATGTGTTTCCCCCACAAAGGCTAAGGAAGATTTGCAGTGTTTTAGTGACAGAAATCACAGTATTATGATAAGAACAATAAATAATAAAATGAAAAAGATCTGATCCGCTTTAGTGTGAGGATAAGAAGGATCAAAATTGCTCCCAGGCAAAATAAATAAATAAATAAATAAATAAATACAAATGTAATTAAAAAGCCATACAGTGCCATGTGCAAACAGGTCATCTATGTATCCTCTGTTTCTGTAGTTTGACACACCTTCAGCTAAAGAATAAGATGCAGCAGCAATATGACTGACTGAATTTGCACTTTTAAGGTAAACGTAAGGCAACACCCATGTTTTAAAGGGGACATATTATACCACTTTTTGAACAAGTTATAATAGGTCTGGGCTGTACAGAACATGTTCATGAGGTTCTCTGCACAAAATCACTCCCACAGAAAGAGATCTCACCAGCTCTATTCTTGACAGTTTCAGTCCCTTTCAAAAGCCCTTTCACAGCTCTGTTACTTTTATGCAAATAAGCTGTTCAAGCCCTATATGTTCAGATTTGTGTTGTTCTTTGGAGCCAACAACCCAACACTTCATGAGTGACTTGCCTTTGCCTGTAGCCGTAGTGCTCAGCGTCTTATGCACGTGCTCGTAAAACCAGCAGACAAAAGTAGCGGACCTTCAACTAATCTAGTGGGTGGGGCTCGACAGGTGAGGGGTGGTTCTATGCAAATTTCCTTATTCTGACGTCACAAAAGAGGGGCCGCCCAAACGGCTCATAGATGCATATGATTCCTGACACCAAAATCTTTCAGTTGACTCATAGAAAATGGATGGGTGTTTTTTTCGTGCTTGGGGTGTTTATAGGAGTAGTAGAGACCCAAATGGAAATACAAAAGGATGCAAAAAGTGAGTTTTTCATATTATGTCCCCTTTAAAGTCTTTATATCCCAGAATGACGTAAGACACAAGATTACATTTTTAATAACATCTAATATAATGTATTTTTAATACAGTCTGTTTGAAAACTGAGGTCATTTACTGAAAGTATTGAGCAAATCTGAGATGGAATGTTGGGAGGGTTTTAGGGACAAGTTTTCACACAAATTGAACCAAAGCGTTTTATGAGTTTCACTGATGTTGCGATGAAAGGAGTTTAAAGGTAGGGTGCTTTAGTAACACACTTGAGTGTGATCACAGGTGAACACAGAGTGAAATGTGTGTGTGTGTGTGTGTGTGTGTGTTAAGAAGATGCATCAAACATGTACCACAGCTCAATTTGAAAAAAAACTAAAGCCTTTTATTTTCTTGTTTCCCTCTTTTCTTTTATCTCTCTGTTTCTCTTTCTTTTCTTTCTCTCTCTTTCTTTTTCCCCTCACAGTGTTGCTTCCAAGACCAAGTTTTTTGAGAATGCTTCCAGACAAGTTGGAAGGTATGTGTGTGTGTGTTGGTTCAATACTGCAGTAGCTCATTTTAAACTTTACTAATTCATTCTTTCTAACTTAATTATATTAAAGTTGGGAAATAATATTTATTAACTTCACCTGTAAGCTTTTTAACTTTATTAATGATCACAACTTTATAGATATTAACTTTACCAGTGTCTGGATTTGTTTTTCTTCATCTGTAAAGTTATTTATGTGGGTGAAAGCATCCAAGTCTCAAGTCATCAAATTTGTGACTCAAGTCTGATTTGAGGCCAGGACTCAAAGCCACACGTGTTTGGTTACGGCGCGCCCTCTGAGCCAAAACACGCAGATGGTCAGTGTTCGTGAAGCACTGGTGGCTTCCAGGACATACTGAGATAAGTGTTGTCACCTGCGGTGTAAACACGCCGAGTCGCTGTGAGGTTTTTTGGGGGTTAATTAAACCATTCATTCAATTTTTAGCACATCTGGAAATGTTCTTTTACTGACCTAATGAACAATTTCACAGTGTGCTCAACTTCTCGCTAAAACACTATCATATTGCCCACCGTTAAGTCCAAATACAAATTAGTCTGTGTGTGTGTGTGTGTGTGTGTGTGTGTGTGTGTGCATCTTTTGTCCAGCTGCTGCTGCTCTTGAGTTATTCCCTCATAAAACCTCATATTGCCAGGAGACTGTTTTATGTGCTTTTTTGAAGCTTTGGTTTCTAGACACACACACACACACACACACACACACACACACACACACAAACACATACACACACACACACATGCATATCTGTGTTGTCTGAATACACCGTAAAGACAAAAGCAAGCTTCTTTTTCTCTTCTTTTTTTCCCTTATCTTTCAGTGCTGTTACCTTTTAATGAACCCCCATTGCTTCATCCCTTTATTCTGTTCAGGACACGATAAATCTCTCTGTCCAATCTGTATTGCTGCTGCACCTCCCGGACAGTCTAAACTGATCTTACAGATACACTTTACTGGCCAGCCGCTTGGAAGCAGCACTCGCTTTGTTAAAATAAGAATGATTGTCCATCCATCCATCATCTGGGCCACTTATTCTTAACCAGGGTCTGGGGGAGCCCAACGCTCATCGAAACACCCTGGACGCGTCACCAGTCCATCACTGGGCAGAGACACACACACAAACACACATTGGGGCAATTTAGCATCTCCTGCTGTATTTGTCTTTGGACTGTGGGAGGAAACTGGAATACCCGGTGCTTCCTCCTGGCAGATACGGGTAGAACATGCAAACTCCACACAGAACTGACCTTCAGTCGCCCCAGTCAGGAGTCCATGGACCGCTTGCTCTGAGGCAACAGCGCTGCCCACTGCACCACCATACTGCCCCTAAGATTTTTTTTTCATTTGATATTTATTTATTCATGAGATATTCACTTTCTAACCCAAAACAGATTGTTTCCTAAACACAACAATTCTTCTATTATAATGCTACACTATGATGCAATGAATTAGAAGTGAAAAGGAAATGTTGAGAATGTCCAGAATAATAAAAAAAGCTACGAAAATGAAAAATCATTTCAAATCAAATGAATGTCCAGAATGTACTTCTAATACAAAAAAAACATCTAGAACGAAAGTTTTGGTAACATTAAGATGCATAATGAGGTTCTAATAACATTCATGTCCAGAAGTTTTAGCAGAAATAATTTCCACAATGAAGTAAAAAAAAAAAAAACCCAGATAACAATAATATTAATATTTAAGACTGTGTTGAAAATCTGTTGGTTCCCGGATGTTATGATTATGATGTAGAATGTGACTTTTTGGATTACCTTCAGCTGATTAAAGTTAATAAATAAATAAAAAAATAAGTTAATAAGGACAACTGTCAAGTCAAGTGTAGCTTTATTGTCATCCCAGCCGTATACATTAAGGTCCAGGAGGAAGATATTTCATCTCACTGTTTACTTAATGTATATGGCTGGGATGACAACAAAGCTCTACTTGACGACTTTATATTTTTCAAGTGGATAAACCCAGACACCCCACACACCCCTTACACACCCTCCGCACCTTTACTGCCAGAATGGGAAACATTTTCTTCTCTCGAGCCATCAGACTCCTCGACCAGAACTGAAACGTAAACCGTATCCACTCCACACACACACACACACACACACACACTCAAACTCACCTCTGAATGGAACTTCTTCCGTCTCCTAACACAATGCATATAAACACTGAAGCCTTCTGCCTTCAACAGCAACTTGCCACTGTAAATACACCTTTATTTCTTATACACTTCTCATTCTCTGTCCTGCGAATATTTGCACAACTGTTATTCATTGCTGTCTACCTCTGTACTTGCATTTTCACACACTTAACGACTGAAATACAGTATCTGCAGCTTAACTGCAGCTGAAATACAGTATCTGTGATTATACTGTATTCATTCAAATTGTACTGTAGCTGCTTTTGTGGACTAAATGTCCTGCTGTACTGTTGCCCTTGTGTTTTTCTTGTACTCTCTCTCTCTTGCTCTCTTGTGGTGTTCTGTTTTGTTCTTGTGCTGCACTTCGGTCCTGGAGGAACGTCGTTTCCCACCTGCCTAATATTACGTAACCTTGTGCTACCAAAACCCCTCTGACTAATCGAGGCATAGACTCCACAAGACCGCTGAAAGTGCTGTGGTTCTGCACGAAGATGTTTTAACAGTCCTGTAATTTGTGAGATGGATTAAACCAGTTTGTCCAGCACGTCCCACAGGTATTTGATTGAGGTCGGGGGAATTTGGAGGTCGAGTCGACACCTTGAACTCTTTGTGATGTTCCTGAACAGAGTTTACAGTGAGGCAGGACACATTATCCTGCTGAAAGAGGACACTGACTTTAGGAAACACCGTCACCATGAAGGGGTGAACTTGGTCTGAAACAATGTTTAGGTAGGAGTTTTGCTTCGAAGTAACATCCTCATGAATGCAGGACCCACGGCTCCTCAGCCGAACATCAACTTCAAGAACTGACTGTTCCCTTGTTGTGTAATACATCCCACCCCTTGACATGTGCCAGAGTAACGAGATCATCAGTGTTACTCACTTCACCTGTCAGTGGTTTATTGTCAAGGCTAATCGTTGTGTGTGTGTGTGTGTGTGTGTGTGTGTGTTTGTGTTTAAAGTTCCTGAGGTTTCCCCAACAGGTTGGTAGTAAAGGATAGGGCCGTTTTAGAGCTGTGCGTGTCTTTATATACGCAGCTGAAAAGCAGACAGCCTGTTTACATTTGGCGCTAATGTCCAACAGATGGAGACTTGAGCCAGCGAGTCTGACTTGAGATTTAAGACTTGAATTTTCATCCTGATTGAAAAACAGATAAAACCGAGACCACCAACCTTAATGTGGTAAAATCTTTTGTTTCCAACCTCAAGTGCGTGAGTTCGCCTGTTAGTTTGGCTGGTTGTGCAGAGTCGTTACTGCAGTCCTGTTCTCCCACGGCTTCGATACGGCTTCAAATAACGAATCTCTGTTCATGAACCTTCATTAAGAAGGGCAGGCAGTGAATGTGATTTCAAAAGAAAGAGCCCAAACTTTACATGTTTGAGTAGCATATAGTTTGGATGCCAAGTACCCCATTATTTGAGGTTAGTTGTGCATGCCTGATCCACGACAGGTCAGTCTGTTTTTAACCCTAAGAAAGGTTGCAGTTGTGAGAGAATGGATAGAAGTAGTCAGAAATGCTGAATTAGATGAATAGCTCATTTCTATTAAATCTGGATGCAAAGTGTTCCTTCAAGTGGCTGGCTAAGACACTTGAAAAGGGCTCTTATTGCGATAACCCTCCCTGGGTGAGGAAAGAGTTTACAAACTGTTTAATCATGTATGTCGCTTCAGAATAGAGGGTGGAAAACAGAATCAGCCTGAAACCAAACTGGGTGTGGCTTAACGCCCGGCATATCAGTCGGGCCAGCTGTGGCAGCACCACCACCAAACTGCTGATGCCTAACCTTGCCTACGGGTGCCCACCGTGCCAGCATCGCTATCAAGCAAGAACTGGTGCAGCCAGTGTGACTTTCTCAGAGGTGTCGTGACTGTGAGCCGCAGGTTTCAGTTACTGCTGCAGTTTGGGAGGAGGGAGTGCTTGTTTTTGTCACAACCGCTCTGTTCATAAATGAAAGTGCAGGGCATCATTCACACCCAGCAGAACTGATCCTGTGAGTTCGAAGTTCCACTTAGGACACACTGAAAAGCCGGTCACTTCGGTTCCTCATTCCTCAGGCCGGATATAATTAAACAGTACACACACATGTTGGTATTACTATTTTTGTGAGGACATTTCGCTGACTTGTTTATGTCAGTGAGACTACACCTGCACATCCACCTAAACCAGACCTCAAACCACTTTCTGCTTTTTAGTTTTTTCCTTTTTTTTTTTCTAAAAAGTTGAGTTTGTGGTTAAAAACAGCGGTTCTACTAATGAGGACCAGAAAAACTTTTTCAGATTTACCACCCTTACTCCCTTATCAGGACATTTGGTCTCCATTAAGGAATAAATGCACACACACACACACACACACACACACACACACACACACTCTCTTTGTTTCAATTTGATCCATATTTTGAAACCCAGCTGTCTGTTTAAAATGAATACAAATTTCATATTTAAATGGACCAATAGAACTGCTCCAATGGGGAAAAAATCTGCACGTTACCTTCCATTCAGTTTCCCGCTTCCCGTTTTAGGAAGGAGAGGGTGAACTCTGTGTTCAGGGCAGTTTCAGGGCGGGGTGCAGCCCAGTCGCATTTTAAACTGAAGGTGGAGTGTGTCTGTCGGTGCCAGTAGATCACAGTTAGCTCCGCGGACGGCTCCCACACTTCAGTGAACAAACTGAATATACGGGGGGGGAAGGGTACAAAATCTATGGCGTGCTGCTACTGTGTGTGACTGCGGGGGTCCTGTCCCGCGTCCAGTGGTGGAATTACGCGGTAATGCGGTCGGACAGCGCTGTGAATAATGTTGTGTAAAATTACACGGTAATGTGATCAGACTGGAAAGTAAATCTTCCTGTTGTCAGGATTGAGTCCTGGCTCTGTGGCCTCTAAAGCTCTCCACCAAGGTCCCAAACAAGCTGCGCCTGACTCCCGCTTCCAGATTTCATGGCTGGTCCGATTATTTTTTATTATTGTTCTCATGTCATTATATTATATGAGAAATAATTTTTATTTTGCTTTTTTTTTGTCCTAATCGTACATGGTGAATACATCAGGATGGTCTAACAAGCCAGGTGGGGAAAGACCTCACAGCTGTCCTGTTTTGGGATATACTCCCTCAGTCCCTCTAACAGTCCAGCTAAAAACTCCCTTCAGGTCAAATTAGAGGTGGGAGTCACCATGGAGACGATGATACAATGCTATCATGAGATTTGGTCTATGATATCATATTACGATTCTTCCACTTGAAAGCAGACGTCGCATTACGTGCAAGAGTCTCTACAGCGTCTCAGTCACTCTGACCTCCTTTCCAACTTCTACAAGATATTAAGTCTTGTAACACCTTGTGTAAAGTAATCTAAAAGTAAAGTTTATCTAAAAGTCCATAAGAAAAGTTTCTTAAACACATTTTTTAATTCTAAAACAATATCATGTAAATATTAATACTGGGCCCTGCTGTATCATTATATAACATTGTACCAAAAAATACTGTGTATTTTTTCTACTACCTCTCGGTCAAAACAGCCACAGGGACCCTACAGATGAAACCACCCCACGGGTCAACATTACCCTTCCCATTCATTTGAACACAAGTCCAGATTGTCCGAACTTTAACTGGCCTTCTGCGTTTCTGTTGAATACGTATTCACAGGGCTTTATGTTGGGGTTGTAAAACTGCATCACTTCTGCGCTACTCAATCTGACTTTTTTTTTTGGGCCGCATTCCTGGAAAAGTTATGTAAAATTGAAGGACTGAGCTGCTACTGCAACGGCACAGTTAGTCACAGGGGCCTGAAATTTGGCAGGAAGAGGTGAAAATAAGGTAAAATAAAACACAAAGGAATTGCTGTCCACTGGACAAATTCGCACTCAAATATCCAAAAAATTGCTGTTCATTTGAGAATTTTTCAACAAAAAAGACTATTTTGCAGCACTTTCTAATGGCTAACGTTTGCATTTAGAAAAACATGAGCTTGTGAGAGCTGCACTTGTTATTGCCAAATTAGACTAAAAGCTCTTACCAGACACCAGCATCTCAAATATTAACTAATAATAATATAGTTTTAAATAAAAATACATTAAGACCTAGAGTGCATGTTAGTCATTAAGACAGTGCTCAATAATCAGTGACTGCTGACTCTGGCTTACATTTACATTTACGCTTACATTTACATATACGTTTACATTTACACTTACATTTACATTTACACTTACATTTACATTTACGTTTACATTTACACTTACATTTACATTTACACTTACATTTACATTTACGGCAGCCTCTGCCAAATGCTTAAAATAGTCCACACCTGTTCTTCATGCCTGCAAAGTTGGACTCAAATCAACATATGCTTTTAACCCAGTTACTGCCAGCTAAGTCGCACACTTTAACAAACCCTGTCAAATAGTTAATACACAGCTTATAAATACTACTTGTGTTACTAGATCTGACTGCAATTTTTAATACAGTCTCCCACAGTATTTTGTTAGACCGTTTAACTTCTACTTGTATCTTTGACATTTTCTACACCTGGTTTGCTTCATACCCCTTAGGTTATACTCAGTTTATTCAGATTAAAATCTTTAGTTCACAGTCCACCCCTATCACTAGTGGTGTTTCTCAGGGTTCTGTTTTGGGTCCTCTACTGTATTCATCTGTCTTCTACCTCTTGGTAATATCTTCAGGAAATTTGGTATTCAGTTTCACCGCTTTATCTACCGACACTATACGGACCGTTACACCAACAAAGACCTTAATGTCACTGCATTCTAATGCACAGACTTTAAAATGGAGTTGGCCCCCCTTTACAGCTATAACAGCTTCCACTCTTCTTGGAAGGCCTTCTACAAGATTGTGGAGTTTCTTCAGGAATTTGTGCCCATTCATTGTGTAGAGCATTTACGAGGTGAAGTCAATAATTAATTGTCCCAATACTTTTGTCCAATTAGTGTATCTACTAAGTCTGACTCTGCCTTTCCACCCGCAGTCCTTTCCGATTGCCTCCGTGAAATGGTAAAACAGAGGTCCTCCTTATAGGTACAAAATCTATTCTTGTCAAAATTGAAAGTTTTTCTTTAATAAATGACAGCTCCATAGTTTCTACCTCTTCTCAGGTTGGTGCACATTAATAACATTCACCGGTTTGCATTTCAACCTTTGTCATAAATATCATCTTTCCTGACACCCAATAGTAACCCTATCCTTGTACATGCTTTACTAACATCATAAATCGATTACTGTAGCTTCAGTTGCTTCAGAATTCACCTGCCTGTGTTTTTACCAGAACCTCCTCCATAGAACACATCACTCAGGTCCTTTTCAACCTTTACTGTATCAAACTGATTTTGCTTTTAACATTCCAAGCTCCTTCAATTCAATAACCTGACACCCACCTACCTTTCTGACCTCTTACACATCTACACACTCTCCCGTACCCTTAGATCTTCTTCCTCCACTCGCTACACCCTCTGCTCGTTTGTCCACCATGGGGTTTAGATCCTTTAGCTCTGTTGCCCTGCCTCTGGAACTCCTTCCCTCAAGAGATCTGCAGCATTAACTTTCTTCTAACTTTCACATCCTGTTTTTAAATTCACCTCTTCAAACCTGCCTCCTGTCTTTGATTCTTGTCCTTAGACCGCAGCCACTTCTAGTTTTGCACTCTTGGGTTTTTATATATTTTGTTTATTTATTATGTACTCATTTGCATTATTAATTTTTATTTGCATTATTATTTGCATTATTAATTTTATGCTCAGGTCCGTAAATTGTCCTTGAGTGCATTGAAAGATGCCTTTACAAAAAATGAATAACGATAATAATTAATAAACTGTGTTCATGATGCAAGATTCTTTAATTGTCGCAGCCCTCCATACCACCATAGAACCGTAAAAGCCCCTGGCTTTGGCTACAGCACCACTAGTTACAAATAACAATAGAACAGCGGAAAAAACAGTAATAAGATCATTAAGGGATAATAGAAATAAATGTTCAGTGCGTGTGCCTTGATGACTGTGCATATGTGTATTTAGTAGTTTATATGTGTTTGTGTGTGCAGGTACTGCCCTGAGTGTTTGTGTGAGTCACAGTCTAGCTTGTTTGTAAGTCTGGTTGCCTGGTGGAAAAAACTGTCCCAGAGCCTGATGGGGTGGTCCTTAGGACAGTCGTCAGCTGAAACAGTCCATGTCTGGGGTCGCAGAGTCCTTGATAATCCCCATGGCCTTGTTGACATACTGTCCATTTTGTTTTTCCTGGATGAGGGGGCTCATTACTTTAAACATGCCAGGCTGATGCTGTTCTAGCCCAGATGCTAAAAGACACCTTAAAATAGCTTACATTTAAAGATAAAAATTAAGACCATTGCTGAACATGCACCAGTAAAATTTGGTGCCTCTTTTCCTCCTACACTTTCTGAAATATAGGCATGACTCCAACATCCAAATATCCGTCAATATAGGGAGGAAGTACTGTGCATGTATTCAGATTTCTGATCCGTTGATCAGGGACTCAGAACTGATCGTTTTAAAAAATGATTTTTGTGGTCAAGTCGCCCCTATAATATATATGAAGAGAGAGCGGATGGTCCAGTCACCGTCAAAATATGTGTCGAAGGGAGTCTGTGACGTCACAGCTAAGGTAGCCGGTGTTACGATTCCTGTCACCATTCCTGTCTACGGCCACTAGAGGCCGCCCTTGGACTACTTATGTTCTTTTGTGGGTGTTCCTATTCTCTGTTCAGTTGTGAATAAAGGACTCTCAGCTGGACAGAGATAAGGAGTTGATTTGTCTGTCTTTTCATTGGTCCTTAGTTCTGTCTGTTTGGTATTTAAGTTGTTCTCTGCTTAGTTTTTGTTGTGGAGCATTATCATCACAGTACCCTCACCTAGCCCCGGTCTGTGTCCTCCTCCTCAAACCATCTTGTGTCAACGCGTCGTGTCATCTCGTGTTTCTGTTCCGTCTGGTCTGGCCCCCGTGCCTGGTTTTGTTTATTCTGTTCTTGTGTTTAATAAAACTTCTCATCACATGGAAGTCTGTGCTTGTGCCTCCCTCTCCCTTCCTCTGTCCGGACAAGACCGGTTCATGACAGAATGCTCCACCTCGCAAGGTACAGCAGACTTCTCTTCCAGTCCGTCATTCAGCTCCGTCATTCAGCTCCTCCGGTGTCCCCTCGCTCCGGACCTGGCGAGTCCAAGATGTCGGCCTCCATAGCGGCGGTGAAACGCCGTTCGGTTTCTCTATCACCTCTGGCACGCCGTCCAGCCTTCCCAGCGCCTTCAGCCAGCTGTTCTTAGGACCAAGTACCACAAGGCTTTGGCTCCCTGCCTGAAAGACGAGCTGTCCCGGGTCGAGCTTCCCGAAACACTGGAGGGCCTGATTCAGCTCAGCCTCCATATAGACTTTTGGCTCAGCTCAACCCAACTCAGCTAAGCCCAGTTCAGCTCAGCCCAACTCAGCTCAGTCCCACGCAGCTCAACCCAACTTAGCTCAACTCAGTTCAGCCCAGCTCAGCCCAATTCAGCTCAGTCCATCTCAACTCAGCTCAGTCCATCTCAACTCAGCTCAGTCCATCTCAACTCAGTCAGCCCAGCCGCATTCTCCGTGGCTCCAGTCAGCCCAGCTGCGGAGCCAAGCCACCATAGCACCGTTGATCCAAGCCGCTGTGCCCCAGGGTCAAGAAGCTCTGGCTTTGGAGAGGATAGTTCTGGCTCCTAGACGGCTCAAGTCCCACGACAGCTTCAGCCTCCAGTCAGTAACTCTTCAGGGGCTCCAGCACGCAGTTCTCCTCCCGTGGCTCTAGCACAAAGCTTTCTCCCCGTGGCTCCAGCACCAGTCACCGTACCGGCCTCCCGAGCTCCTGACCCTGCACCGGTTTCCGCACTGGCCATCTAAGCTTCTGACCCTGCACCGGTTTCCACACTGGCCGTCTCAGCTCCTGACCCTGCACCGGTTTCCATACTGGAAATGCATCTACTTTGTGTAGCACTTTTCACAATAGACAGAGACTGAAAGGGGGGCCATCCTACTTATGTCAACTGCAGACAGCACAAGAAGCATTTTAAGATGCTTTAAGCCAGTGGTCACCAACCCCAGTCCAGGAGATCCTCCTGAGAAGTCTAGCTCCAGCCACAATCTGCAACACCTGCTCCAGCTATTGAAGACATCCCTGTTTAGAAAGGTGGGGGGGGGCAGCATAGTAGAGGCAGGTTGGAGCCAAACACAGCAGGAGAGTAGATCTCCAGGAGGAGGGATGGTGAGAGCTGTGTTTATTGATAATGAGTGCTGAATAGGGCTGTAACGATACAACAAACCCATGATTCAGTTTGTATCACAATTTTTGACCCACGATTCGGTTTGTTTACCACAGAATTATGAATCAATAAATGCTTCGACACTGCTTCTTTTGCATTCAGTCTGTACAGAAGACCCCAAAGAATTGCCACAGGCTGGCTGCAGAACCGATTCTTCAGCTACCGGTTCACCATTGTCCAAAACTAAAAACACGCTCCGCCCAGCTGGCCAAAATCACACAAAAACTCGCTCAAAACACAACAAAACTCTTACAAACAAACTCCCCAGCAATTTTGTCACAACCAGCCGGCTTATAGACACTTATAAAGCGAAATGTCATAATTTCCTTTTACTTACATTTGAAGATATTCAGCTCGGACATGCGTGCCTCCCCAGTGTGTCTCTTCGGACAGTCGCTCCTATTTCCCCTTGACATTCTTATTTGCTGGACAATTATCCCCATCAAATGTCCTCAAGTATCCTGAAATATCCTGAATTTGGTCTTCTGTGTGTTTTTTTCCTTTGTTTGAGCCTAAAAAAATCGACTCAGAGACTCAAGCGCACTTGAGCGCTGTGAACGCTCGGCTGACCTGAGAGCAGTCTCGGTTCATTTATGAGGCCAAGGGGGGAGGAATCGTTTGAATTGTAACAACCTCTACTATTGGTTATTGCCTGAAATTGGTTATTGGTTATTGCCTGTTTATTTCTCCTTGCTGCTGATTGGCTGCTGCTCTGTGACGCTGCAGTCCAGAATTTCCCTCGTGGAGCGTCTCAAAGCCCTGTATTTGTATTACTGTAAATTAAATTAATTTATTACTGTATTTACCTTCTTATACCAAAGAAAACAACAGTGCATACCAAAGAAAATGTCCGTGCATGAATTACAGTACAGTCTGTACAGAGGTAACATCAATATTTTCGATTTCATATTCCGATTATTTATAAAATTGAATCACAACCCTGTGTTTTATGCTCCACATATCGGTTCCACGCTGTGAATCTAATCTACAGTCTTCTGTTTGTCTTTTTCTCATGCAGCCCTTCTAATTCACCAGCTGGGAATGAGCTTCCGAGATGAGGTACGACCTTTACCGTTTAGACCGCTCGTGTGCTATTAAAAAGTCTGTGTACAATTTCAAAAATTACTCTATAACAAACTGCCGGAGATCACGGAATGAATATGAGTTCTTTCTATAAAACCTGTTTATGAATATGGACCCAAGTAAAAAGCTTCCAGGTTTCATTCACTCTCAGGCATGTTGTTATCTGTCAACACATCTTGATGCCTTTCATGAAATTGTATGTCACTGCTGTGGGAAAATGGATGATTGAGTGCATTAAAGGGTCCATTTGCTGGAAATATTTCTAAGTGAAAATATTTCTAGTTTTACGTGGAAACATTGTACATTTTCTGGTCCACACAGTTTATATATATCAAAACCAAGTTTCAGAAACAGCCCTGTGTAGAATTCGATATTATTGTGATGTCACAACCACAAAAACATTTATATTATTCAGCCTACAGCAGCCCCACCCATTCAGTCTACAACAATTTAGTCCCACCCACTCAGCCTACAGCAGTTTAGCCCCACCTATTTAGCCTATAGCAGTTTAGCCCCACCCACTCAGCCTACAGCAGTTTAGCCCCACCCATTCAGCCTACAGCAGTTTAGCCCCGCGCTTGTTGTCTACAGCAGTTTAGCCCCACCCATTCAGTCCACAGCAGTTTAGCCCCACCCTTTTAGTCCACAGCAGTTTAGCCCCACCCATTCAGTCCACAGCAGTTTAGCCCCACCCATTCAGTCTGCAGCAGTTAAGCCCCACCCATTCAGCCTACAGCAGTTTACCTTTGTGCTATTCCTGACTGTCCAGGGACTCATGCATTACTGCACCCCTTGCAGGACCCACACATCCAAAAGAAGTTGCTGAAGTTATTTTTTTTCCCACAGCCCAGCGAATTCCCAGTTTGTTCCGCAGTTCAGCCTGGGACACAGTACAGGACAGCAAATAATTTACATATTAGTCTTAAAGGCACAGTAACAAAACCAGCCTGATCAGTTTAAGGGATAAAAATGGTCTCGAAGAAAAAAGGCTGTTTTTGGTCATGTGGAGGAGGGTGTGAGAAAAACACAGGACCCTTTAAACACTACTGTTGACATTTAGAAAAGTTGCTAGGGTGAGCGGTTGTCTAAAACCAATTTTCTGTTCTTTTTCCTGTGTTTTTGAAGGACTCCAAAGGGGAAAGACAGCAGTTGCATCATCACCGTCATCATCATCATCATCAGGAGGGATGCTTTTATCTGGTCGTAACCCTTTATTTTTTTAGCGAGTGTGTAAGTGTGTGGGACTGAGAAAACTGACTGGACCAGGAATCTGGAAGGAAAGTATGGACCACTTACTACAGTCGTGGTTCGAATTACAGGCACTTTTTTTACACACACACGCGCACACACACACACACACACACACACACACACACACACGCGCACTGTGTACTACACTAGCTCGGCTTGGTTATCTTTGTGCATGACTAAGTACTGTTAAATCAGTTTGCGTTTGTGTGTTTATGCCTAAGTGTTGATTCATGGGCTCCGCTACCAAAAGCCGCACTCAACTTTGATTAAGCCTGAGCACAAACAGAAAACAAGAATGGAAAGTCTGAATCAGTTTCAGTTCAAAACACTCCCCCCCCCCCATAACAACCCCCTCAGCCACTTGTACCCCTTGACCTACTTATGCACAATTACACAAAGCACTACACAGTCGTCCCCACTGCTGCAACAGCTGTTGGCACAAATTTGGATTTACAGATTTTGCTAATTTTCGAAGTGTAGATAAGTTAACATGTCCACTCGCCTAAAATGTAATTTTCTAGCAGAATATTAAGCACAATTTCTATTTATTGGTCAAATTTGACAAAACCACATGCCATTACTTTAGCAAAGGCCACATTTTATACTTCATTTTCTTGATAAAATCATCAGAAAAAAAAAACATTAAAAGGAAGTTAAGAAACAAGAGTGATAAAACTGCACTTTTCTGAGCGCTCTGCAGATACCAACATTATTTTTAACTGTGAATGTTCACTTTCTCTGAACTCACAAAGTCTTAAAGGACCCATTTTTTTTTAATGACAGTTTTGCAAAAGGTTTTTGCAGATGAATTTTCGGATATAGTTTGAGAGATACATACATCAGATCATGGGCGCTAGAAGCCTTTTTAATGGGCGCCGCACTCTGCATCTCGGCTGTTGTCCAGGAGGGAAAAAGTGGGGGTGACGAAACGCATGATCTTGAAAAGTGGGGGGGTGTAATGGTTCTGCCGCCCATGCATCATACAAACAGCCATGGAAAAAAAATAAGAGGCCGCGTCATTTATTTCTGATTATTGCTTGTGTAATTTGTGGGAGTGTGTCTGTGTAAAATGTGCATGTCACTATTGTTTTATACATTGTTTTATATTATTGACCACACTTTCAAAATTACAAAAAAAAAATTTGAAGAAAATTTCAAAATAATACATATAGATAATTTATTATACCTTGGAAATGTTAAACTACACTCGTCCATTATTTTACAGCTGCAACAATGAAAATAGTGATGTTTAGAGCAGAGTGTGTGCATGTGTGACTCTGTTTCATCCATCAGAAACTGAATCAGGAGTGAAGCTGCTGGAATACAGCACATAGAAAAGCTGCTCTACACACACCTGCACTCACAACACATATGGAGGCGTTTCTTATTTTTTACACACTCAGACTGCAATAGTTCAGAAAAGAATAGCAACCTGTGCACACACACACACACACACACACACACACTCTGCCGCAAACTGTACAAACAGTGAACAGCTAAAAAGCGAAAAGCGATGTATTATTTTTTCCATGGTTGTGTGTGTATATATATATTCAAAAGCCTCATCCGAAACGCTGTCCAGACTAATATACCCCTTAAAACGTCAGCTTTAATGGGTGGACCTAATATATGTAAAACTCACCCATTAAAGTTGAGGTATTAAGGAGTATTTTAATCTGGACAGCTTTACAAAAGTGGCTCTTGAAGGCAGCCAGTCAGAACACAGCTCTTTTACATATGTCAGTTTTGAAGGCACAGTGACAAATTAAATACCCTGCTTAATTCTTAGGGGAAAAAAAGGAGTTGGAAAATGAAGAAATGAATCTGTTTTTTGGGACAAATGTGGCACCCAGGGGAAAAATATAAAACAGGAAAACCTGTAAGATATGGTGCCTTTAAATCATGAAAACAATACAGAGCCTTGCGTAAAAGGCCTGCAGCCCTCTTGTGATCGGCTCTTTGTTTTTGTCATATGTGTCATCAGAAGTGGTTACCATAGTACACCACACCAATCCAGTTCAGAAAAATGGATTATGATTATATAAATTGTGGTGTAGAGACGCCTTTTAGTATCGCAATGTCAGCTTTTCGCTGTATCGCCCACCCCGAGACGTGGTGAAGGTGTGTTTTTATCCTTAATCGTGTGGGTCAAACGGAGACATGCTGTTACTCCTTTTCTTCATCTAATTCTGGGTAATACCAGTGTGATATGATATCACCACTTGTACACATAAACAGGGGGAATTGTTATGATTTCTCCAATGAGAACAGCAAAAACACATCATTAGTGTTAAATGAACTGACTGTTTAGTGAAAAAAAGCCCAAATGATGTGCCACTGAAGAGCATTGGCTGCATCTCGTGTGGCTGCCTGCGCCCGAGGGGCGTAAGGAAAAGTAGTTCCTCCCCAAAGGTTTTAAAAACGCTGATGTATGTTTGAAAAAACACACAGAACACTTGTAATTAGGTTTTTTTTTCTTGCAAGAATCAACTCTCAGAATCAAACATCACTACCAATAGCCCCACCTCACTTGTTACTGTTTCTTTGAAGGTGCTTTTGTATGCAAACAAAAAGGGATGGAGTAGCACATGACTGCAAAAAGCACAAACACACACATATTACATAAGCTCTTACTTTTTTTTTCTAAATATTGTCTGACATACTTATAACACTCCACAATGCATTAAAAGGGAATTCCACAGCATATTGAAGTGGTTAAGATGTAAGTGACAGTAATTCAGAGTGGATTTGGTGTGAAAACGCTTCAAAACTCACATAGTGGTGGTGAATGGAACCAGACGTCAGCCTCTAAAAGCCCCACACAGACAGTTTTTCTATGAAATGGTTAGGAATGTGCTGCCTGATGCCTGAGAACAGACTTGTTTTACCAGAGTTTTGAGAAGATTTTGGTCCTAAAAGCAAACCATTCGTGGTGGAGGAATACACGCAGGGCGTAGTGAGGCCAAATAGTCCCCAAAGAAAACTGATTTAATTCAGATTTAACACTATTTTACCATCATCAGCTTTCCATAAAAACACCCAGAGACACATGGAGCTTAACTGGGGCGCTGATAAAATAAAACGGCTGTATTTGTGCTGGAGACATCTGGTTCCATTCACTGCCACTATAAAGAAATCACAGTTTCTACAATGAACACTAAACCCACTCAGAACGACTGAATTGTGGGGAATTTTGAAAACTGGCTGGAGTATCCTCTTTAAGCTATCCTGCTCTGATGGTTTCCGGTTTGTATTCATTTTGTATTAATAATAAAACCTGCATACGTCTGTGATCGCTGTGCGTGTTTGCTGTTGTCAATGTGAAGCTGAAGCTCTGAAATGTGAAAGGGAGTTTTTTAGGGGGGGACAAACTCGCTCCATTTCATCTCCTGGCAACGTTTTATTTATTGCATCTTGGAAATGCGCTCAGCCTTTCAGAATGAGCTCTTAAATTGGCTTGAGGTCGGGTCAGTCGTGCTTTTAACTTTTATTTTCTGGACGTTGTTGTCGGTCAGCCCTGTTTTGTAACAAAGTGAACAACAAAATCTGTGTTAAAAGCTTGTCAGTGTTGTCCAGTATTTTACTCGGCGACGCTCATTAAACCATGTGCCGCTTTCGAATGTACTGCAAGGAAAATGCAGCCCTTTCAAGCAAGTTTCTCGCCTGTCTAGTGCTTTTATTCCTGATCGGAGTTCTGCTTAAAGCGCCAGGTCTCCATCAGGGTGTCCAATTAAACTCAATAAATCTGTACTGCAAACTCTCATTACTGTGTTTGATTTCTTTCGGCTGCCAGATTGATTGTGATGGTTTTATTTGATTGCCAATTTAAACAAGTTTGTGTGTGTGTGTGTGTGTGTGTGTGTGTGTGTGTGTGTGTGTGTATGTGTGTGTGTATGTTTGTGATGGGGCATAATGTCCACACATTATGATCTTAGAACCTACGGCTAAATGAACCCTTCATGAAATATTATAAGATTTCCTGTACTGCCCCAGTACACTTTATATATGAGCGTTAAACCTTGAAAGCAAACTGTATTGTTAACATAAATAATTCAGCATAAATGAAATGAGGAGAAAAGAACAGATTAAGGCAACAGATGACCAGAGTGCAGTAAGTACATCACTGTGACAAATGGCGTGGAGTCGCCACTGAGATGATAATACGATACCATCATGATATTTGGCCCCACCCATTCAACCTGCTGCAGTTCATCCCCACTCACTCACCCATTCAGCCTATAGCAGTTTAGCTCCTCCCATTCAGCCTATAGCAGTTTAGCTCCTCCCATTCAGCCTATAGCAGTTTAGCTCCTCCCATTCAGCCTACAGCAGTTTAGCTCCTCCCATTCAGCCTACAGCAGTTTAACCCCACCAATTCAGTCTACAGCAGTTTAGCCCCGCCCATTCAGCCTACAGCAGCTTAGCCCCGCCCATTCAGCCTACAGCAGTTTAGCCCCTCCCATTAAGCCTACAGCAGTTTAGCTCCTCCCATTCAGCCTACAGCAGTTTAATCCCACCAATTCAGTCTACAGCAGTTTAGCCCCGCCCATTCAGCCTACAGCAGCTTAGCCCCACCGATTCAGCCTACAGCAGTTTAGCCCCTCCCATTAAGCCTACAGCAGTTTAGCTCCTCCCATTCAGCCTACAGCAGTTT
>JBBPCX010108156.1:36291-43791 GCA_037974365.1 Hydrocynus forskahlii
AATCCCACCAATTCAGTCTACTGCAGTTTAGCCCCGCCCATTCAGCCTACAGCAGTTTAACCCCACCCTTTTAGTCTACAGCAGTTTAGTCAATATTAAAGCTCAGAAACAAATTAACAGGAATAATAATGAATTCAGAATACATGAAATGAGCAGAAAAAGGAAAGACTAAGGCAACAAATGACCAGAGGTATGGGGTGGGAGTCGCCATGGAGATGACGATACGATACTATCATGATGTTTGGGCCGTGATTATTGTGATTTTTCCTCTTGAAAGCAGACACTGCATTACGTACAAGAGGCTCGGCAGCATCTCAGCCTCTATGACCACCTTTAAAACCTCCGCAAGAGAAGAACCAGGTCTTGTGACACCTTGTGAACCTTATCAGATTGCACATCTGTTCCAAAAATAATCAAATAATATTAAATGAGTCAGTATTTCGAGACTCACCACCAAATCATGATGCTACACTGTTTTTGTTTTCTACCTCTTGTCACATGCTGCTTCTTTCATTAACTGCATCTTAGAACACTGTCCTTAAGAGTTTGAAATAAGAATATATGCAAATATCTGACAGCTCAATCACTCTGAATGGTGCATCCAATCCTCACCTGAGAGAGCTGAAGGGACGACACACCTTTTCTGATCCCCTGACACTCCATGTGTGGACACAGTTCCAAGATGCTGGTACATTAAAAGGTAACCCTCTTGCTGTGTGTGGTGTGAGAACATCTTTTCATTTCCAGGTCTGGTTTGTTAGTGTGTTAGCTAATGTGATTTTCATTTTATCCACATTTACATTCTTTCTTCTGCAAATGTGTTTTTTATCAGCCAAAAATCTCAGGCAAGCATACACTTTTATGCAAATTTGGGTCATTCTCTTCACTATTTGCTGTTTCTGCTAAGTTTTTTAAATCCAAAAATATGTGGATGCAGACTTACTTAAATGTTACTAGTATTTAACCTTTATTGACAATTACACTTTAGGGTAACACCAGTATTCATAAGGCTTTATGGCAGATTGTGGCCTGGTGGTTAGGGATCTGCCCCTCCAATCACAAGGTTGTGGGTTCAATTCCCAGGACTGTCAGTGGCACCACTGAGTTACATTTGAGCAAGGCACCATCTCCACACACTGCTTCCCGGGTTCCCCCCATTGGTGGTAGCTCACTACCCTCACTTGGTGAATAGGTTAAATAAAGAGACAGAATTTCACACTGTTTGCTGTGGTGTGTTCACACATGACTATAAGGGCCCACTTTACTTTGTGACAAATACGTGAACCTTTTAAAACAACTGGTGTAAACATATTATAGTTTCTAAAGTCTTTTTAGCGCTTATTGTAATGTGTCAAATAGGTGTGAAGTGAAAATGAACTAAAACAATCTTTATGACAACTGAAGCTATTCATAAGACTTCATGATGTTCATAACCCCTAATGAAAAATGACATAAACCTACATTCGTATTCACAAAAGGCTTACATGGCTTATTCATAAAGGCTTATAAGCAGTAATAAGCGTCAGCTGACAATGTTGACACTGATATGGACTAGAAAAATCTTCACAGAAAATGCTATTGGATACTTTACTGTAGGGTAATGTTAATAAGGCTTTATGACATACATGAATCTTCCTGATAACTGACATGAAGCTACATTAACATTTATAAAGGTGTATTCCATCAAGGTGTATGTCACGTGTCATGAAAAGTTTATGTAGGTTTCATGAATGCTGGCCAGTGTCACAATTAAGTGTTGCTAAGTTTATTAGTTCAGAAGAGTCTTGGGTAAATCCCCACGAAATTGAAGTTGACAGTCATTATGAGTTTGGTACTGTCTTATTTTAGAACTCGGGAGGAGAGAATGAAAGACGCTAAGCCGTACACACCTGAGTAAACACACCTTCAGACTTCTAATAAACCCTTGAAGTTTAATTAGAGACGGTTTTTTTTTTGGGGGGGATGGTGAGCTGAGCAATCAGACACGTTCCAGACCATCACAAAGAACACAGATGATTATTTTATTGAAGAGGATGTAACGGAACACAGAACAAACCAAACCAAATGTACACGTAGCTACACGGTATCATCCTCGGCGTGGTGAAGCTTCTGATGGCCTGTCCATTTCACACACACGTCACCTGCCAGACGACGGCTCGAAGGAAAATGGATCGGTCAGTTTAGAAATGTGAATTTCGGGGTTGCATTTTTTTATAACATAGCCCAACAATCTGCAAAAGTGCGGTTTAAAAAAGGCTATAAACTTTATTTTACACACAACAAACCAGAAAAAAATTCATTTCAGAAAACAAACAAAATAGAAAGCCTTAGCTAAGGAATACTCGGATACTTTTAGCAGCCAATAAACAGCCAGGATTAAAAAACAAACAAAAAAAACCGTAGCATTAGAAATACGTACACAAAGATTCATGATTTACACCAACAATGACGATGAAAAGGAACGAATTTCATAAATACATGGCTTATTTGCATACTCTCCGGATGTCTTTATTTGTATATCAATTTATTTTTCCTTCTTAAAAGCCCATTTTGAGCAATAAGTATTCCATTAACGTTGTGTGAGATGTGCCGGTTGAGGAAAATTTCGATTCGAACTGTAATTGGTAAAAACACCAGAGAGGAAAGAGAAAAACAAAACAATAAACAAGTAACAATCATGTCAAGATTGTTTCACCCTTAATTGCTGATTGGGACATCACTTAATGAGGCAATGTCCAGGTTGGAGACCCCCTTCGAGTAGGGACAATATGTTTGCCTGTAGCATTGCAGCCTTAAAGTCGAGTCAGTATTTGAAGGTAACGAAACAGGAATCGAGTAGATTCGAGAGTATTGCTTTTGTTTTTGTCACAAAGGTGAGATTAGTATGCGCGGTTCATTTAGTGCAATCTAAAGTCGAATTAAGCTGATTTTGCAAAAGTTTCTAATGAAACTTATTCATAGGGAAGCTCACCAAGTTCACAGTGATGCTCAATGGAACCAGATGTCGGCCTCTAAAAGCTATCTCAAAGATTTGTTCCATGAAATGGTAATGACTGACTGTTTTACCAAAGGTTTTGAGAAGCTTTTAGAAGTCCTAAAATTGACTGAGGGATACATGCAGGACGCCACGAGGCAAAATAGTCCTCAAAGAAAACTGATTTAACTCAGATTTGCCACAAGATACGTGTAGCTTCACTGGTGGGTTTGGGGATAAATATGTATGAGGAAAGGCTGTGTTTGTGTTGGAGACGTCTGGTTCCATTCATTACCACTGTAAAGAACTGAAGAGTCTCAACAATGAACCGTTTCACACCGAACCCACTCTGTTTTCATCTTTGTTTTCATCTCAATTTGGGAGAAATTCGACTGAATTCTCCTTTAACCTTGGCATTGAAGAAGATGCACGCTAGAGGATCTTCACTAACAGCAAAGCTGAGATCAGGCCGAAGCCTCTAAAGCTATCAAGAGCGAACGACAGTTCACAGAGAAGCTAAAACACACGACCGAACGTCACCTTGCGACCTCTTCACGGCAACGAGTCGAACAGCGAAAGCCATGGAAGCAGCCGATAGCCATGCGCTTTCCCCACTGAGGCCTTTACGAACCGAGGCCGGCGAAAACACTACATTCCACAAGCGGTAAGCATGAGCACTACGTGATGCTACTTTGGCATGAACGAGATTTCGAGTGCAGAACAAAAGGAACTTTTCCCAACGCACTGATCAAATACCCACCCCCCCTCAGGTTTTGTACGCTTTCTCAATAATTTGCATCTACAAACCAGGCATTTGCTTCATGATTTAACAACATTCATTGTTCAGAGCTGTTCTAAAGCAGCAGTGTGTGTGTGTGTGTGTGTGTGTGTGTGTGTATCAAGGCCCTGAAAACTAGCTGGTGGCTAAAGAAAGAAATAGTGCACCTTCCAGTTTAGCACTTTCTGTAATGAGTGCTTTTGGCCCCGTCTAAATGCTTAAAGAGCCGTGTGTTTGTGAGTGGGTGTGTGAGTGTGTGTGTGTGTGTGTGTGTGTGTGTGTGTTCACTCTGCACTGTCAAGGCTGGGAGAAAAGTCCCCTACTGACAACCCTCCTCCCCAATCCGTCCTTTCTTTTCCTCTATTCCTCCAGCCGGCGCATTCAAACCGTCAGCTAGCAAAATGGCACAAACGAGCGAACAGACTGCGCTGCTCTTCTGCAGAGACTCTCCGAGCTAAAAGGCAATCTACATACATAATGGCCGGCGTCTTTCTCAGTAGTCAAACGCAGAGAAACAAAAAGCCTGGAAATCTGCATTCCTTCTGCTATTACGCCACACAGAACCCTCTGTGTCCTGACAGATGATTTAACTGAAGCACATGGGGGGCAGGGGAGGAGGGTCTTTTGGGGGGGTCGTGCCTGTATTGAGATTAAGTTTTAGCACCACACAGTCACTGCTTAGCTCAAGGTGTCAGCGCAAAAGCGACACATACAATTAAATTCACCCAGTTCCCCCAGTTTCCCCCTTTTACCCCGAGTGTGGTCCATCAGCCGAGACGTGTCTGCCGCCTGAGCTTCGCTTCTTTTGTTTCCTGCGCTCTAAAAAAAAAAAAAAGAATCCGTCCCGTTGCAGCAGGTAACTGTTTTGAGCTAAAGGACTGTGGAGATTTCATTTTTCAGTTTTTACATTTTGTATTGCTTGACTCTATAACTCTTTAATTATATCTATACATATATATTCCACATCAGAATTTTTTTGGTGCCAAAAACCACTGAAAACGTCTAACTTCATCACACTGACAGCATGTGCGGGAGGAGAATGTAACGGGGTGGAATATTTCATGAAAAAAAAAAAACCTGCCTGTCGCGCTCGCTGTTGTTATGGTTCAACCTCAGCCTTTTTCAACAGCAACTTACGGGACTTGTCTGGGAATTTTGCTAAATAAATTGCCATTAAAAATATATGATTGGGTGAAAAAATGCACAGATTTTTCTTTACTTTTGAACTTAGCTACAATGAGGTCTTTATCATGTTATTTAATGTGACAAATCTTTTTTGGTTAAATAAGGCCACATTTTTCCTTATTCAAGGCATTTTTTAATTCAATTAATATACAAAATTGGCCTGGAAACAGATAGACGATTGAGGCAAAGGACCTGTCTGATGTAAACTTTTAGTTTGCAGAACTGGACAAGACGAGTTCGTTATCAAGATTATACATGAAACCGAAACCATGTTGGGGAAGAATGGCAAATTAATAAATTTAAGCTTGAAATGACATTAATTTTCAGATTTCTGTCGCTTTCCGGAAGCCATTTACTTCTTGGGATAGTGAAACTATAAATAAATGTGGTTTATTTCAATTAAAAGTATATTATAAATAAGAGATGTATGTCTGATAATGTATTGGGAGGCAACTGTTCAAAATATTCAAATATGTTCAAAATCTCCCCCAGTATATTGATTAGAAAAATTGGTATTGTATGCTAAGGTAGTGAACCATTGAAAAAATTACACCCCCCAGTGCTGCCTCTGTGGCTAAACCCTTGTAATAAGCTGTATTTTTGTCGCTGGGACTGGTTTCACTAATGTTACTAATAGGTTACTGTAGAAAAACACAGAAGCTAGCATTGCAGCAAGCTAATCAGCTTCATAGTTTCAGCGCTAAAGAAGCAGGCATGTCTCGTCTGACTGACTACACTTTAGGAAAATTGTGTATGTTGATTTTTCACCACTTGCGGTGGGCTGGCGGCCCGCACAGGATGAGTCCCTGCCTTGCACCCGTTGGCCCTGGGCCAAGCTCCAGTTACCCGCAACCCCAGTAAGGATAAAGTGGTTACAGAGAATGAATGAATGATATTTCACCACGTTTTCGCTTCTGTACTTTAGTTTTGATGAGGACTACATGATCCCAGGCTGTTCTCCACACCAGCTTATGGTTACACCAGGACAGTTTAGCTTCATCACTAAAGGCCCTGCGCATTGCTTAGCTCAGCTCAGAGCACTTTGCCACTTTACTTCTCACGTGTATTCGAGGATTTCTTTTTAAAAGCATTCGATTACTTATTGCTTGTGCAGAAATGGTGGCACTTGCAGTAAGAGGGGGAACAGGGATGCCTTTCTACGCCAAACGACCAGTCAGCAATAGCAATCACAGCAACGAGGAGAGAGCATAGGCGGAGTTTGAGGGTCAGGCTACGTTTGTTTCGCGAAACCATTCCAATATAATGTTGCATGGAGACGCGCTAAAGTTTCTGCACTGGTAAACAAAATTCATCGGGTTAAATGAGCAAAAAGTGAGCGCCATCGCAGGAGAAGGAAGAGGCCTTGCAAAAGCAAGAATAAAAGGCAAACTGAACTTTTCGGACCCTTTCGTCTTACAACTTATCCACTCTACACTCCTTTCGCTAGCTGCAAGTTAAGACACAAGGATTTTAACTCTTCACTCAATTGGTACTCTCTCTCGATCGCGCTAATCTAAACCTCGATAAAACAATTCCACCTGAGGCCAGAGGGGGGCGGCGGTGCGCGTCCTCAAACTCCACCTATGAGAAAAAGGCTTAAGCGGTGGGCTTGTCTGGAAGATTCACATTGAAGTGCAAGAGCTTTTTTTTTCTGCTACAAAAGTCGTCAGAGAAGAGTCGAAGCGCGCAACAGGCTTCTCGTGAAAGTGTAAAAAACATCTAACCAGAGAAATGTCAAAGTCTAAACATGCAAAGAGTTCTTTTTTATGTCTTTTGTAGTTTAATATTCCTAACGAGCAGTGAAAAGAATGAAGTGAACTGAACTAGTCACACTTCTGAACACACTTCCATATCTACTGTATGCCTTTACATACAGTGGCTGAGTTATAAATGAGTCAGACAGTTTAAAAGTTGATTTCAGTGAAGTAAAGTGAGAGAGAGCATGCAGCCCCTCACTAAAAATGACATTCTGTGTGTGTGTGTGTGTGTGTGTGTGTGTTTGTGTGTTTGTGTGTGTGTATGTATGCGCGTGTGTGTGTAAATTCATAATTGTGGTAAAATGAACTTTTTGACGGTCATTACCTGTTTTCAACACCCCTTTATCGATACCTTAATCACTATTCCCTATTATTAGTATAGTATAATATTGTATTAAGTACTATACAGGAGTATAGTATAGGACAGAACTGTAAATACTACCCAATCGTATATGACAGCATTCTAAACTATTTTTGTACTTTTAGAATATTATAGTATTCAGTGCTCTCCTGTACTATAGTACTGGACAATAACAGGTTACTATACTGACAGTACCGAATAGTGCCGATTGCTACATAATACTACTGGATAGTATTAATTGGTTTCCTGTATAGCATAGTGTAGAATATTGAAGTGGAGTGTGATTTAGTGTAGCATTCTATACTATTTTGTTCTATTAGTATAGTATTCAATGTTCTCCTCTAGTGTACCACAGGAAAAAAAAAGTATACTACACTAACAGTATAGTGTAGAATGCTATGTAATACTATTAGATAGTACGGTATACAGTACTATACTACACAAC
>JBBPCX010108205.1:0-21735 GCA_037974365.1 Hydrocynus forskahlii
TATCATATAACTGTAAATAAAGGACCATTTTCAATTGTCAGTATCCACCAGAGACCTTGGTTTCACTGATAAAGTCTTATTTGCTGAGATTTAGTTGCTTTCTCTCTCCATTTTATACTAAAAGAAAACTAGACATTTAGTTTGAGCTGATTGATTTCTGCAGCATTATTTGCTGGCAGACGTTTTTTTTCTGTGTTGTCTTGTTTCCTCTTTATTTGCGTGCCCTGTTTATTGCAGTTTGAAACCATTTCAGGTGGTCTGAAATGTGGGTCCTATTGTATTTTAATGTGTCTTTATAACTGTGACAGGAAAGGTGTTGCTCTAAGGCAGGTTAAGAGTAGCGGAGCACAGTGTGTGTGATAGTGTGTGTGTGTGTGTGTGTGTGTGTGTGTGTGTGTGGTGTGATAGCAGACTTAGTCACTGCTCTTCTTCCTTCTACACAAACAGCCTCCCCCTGCTCCCTCAGCAGATGTGGATTGGGCTCAGTTTTGCGTCTGTCACTGCTGCGTTTCCACTTCAAGTTCAGGAAATCTAAACTTTCCTCTCCTAATCACCCTGGCCTTTGAAAGGGATAAAAAGAATTAGCGGGGCAAGTAATTGCTGCCCCCCACTCCCTGGGCCTATAGAGCTGGGAGCTTTGGGATGCAAATGCGAGAGAGAAGGGCTCCAGATCAGGAGCTCACTGCTAACAGAGCTACGCTAAAGGATTTCTCCACATTTTTAAAAAGTAAAAGTTCATAAATAATGTCTGACTTTCCTTTTCCTACACTTTAACTGGAAAAGACTGTCGAACAGCACTTGCTTTATGTGGAGGTTCTACTCTCACAATGTTCTTCACATTCGCAGATGTCATTTACAAAAGGGGTTCTTTAGATAAGCAGCCACTGAAAGGCTCTCTCGAAACTGACTGTAGCGTTGAGAACCTGTTTAGACCTACTTAGGGTCTTTTTTCTTTTAAAGTACAATTATTGCTGAATGTGGCCGAAATAAAGATTTAACAGTTCACCAGACAGAGACAACACAAACAGAAGAAATAAAAGATGAGCTGATGGTAAAACGATCCTATTATCTTTAAGAAAGTGGCGAAATCTTAGCAAAGTAGACATTATGAGTTAATCCACTGTTTCTGGTGGATACTGACAATTATTCTTTATTTCGATTAAAGGGTGTGTGTGTGTGTGTGTGTGTGTGTGTCCTTTTCCTAGGCCTGACTCATCCTCCTGTCCTGTTTACTTATTTAGGCCAGAGAGGAGAGGAGAGCACTGTGGAAAATATGCATCTTCCCTTATAACTGTTCCTTTGTGGAGCACCAGGCCTCTGTAATATTTCTCACCTGGGTGAGAGTGTGCTGATGCCAGGCTGAAGCAGCATTTCTTTAACCCCAGCGTCACCGAGGCCTGTGCACTGTCTCCTCCACACAGTCAGACCCAGCACAGGACACCCAACCACCACACACAACGTACGGCAAAACACATCCGAGATTTTTTTAACAAAAGTAAACACCCAGACACATGAGGGACATTTCAGAAAGTAATTTGAAGAGAATGCATACAACTATTCCACAATCGGTACATTTCATAGATTTTGTGCTGCACATTCATGACGATTTACTTTATACTAACCCCTCCTCATTTCTTACATCTGATTAAACATCTAAACATCTTATTATTGATTCGTTATTACAAAGTCTTGTTGAGTAATTACACTCCTAAATATAAAGATTGCTCAATATTGGCTTCGCTGAAACAGAATCATCCATCAAAGAGTTCTCTAGGGAACCAGGGGCAATTCTTTTGTAGCATCACTTTCTTTTGGACTTCATGTTCAAAAGTATATAAACGTATTTGAAAGTGTAGAAAAGTATCTCCCAGGGTTTACATTATGTAGTTATTGGAGTGAGTAAATCTCATATACAGATATGAGGGGTTAAAGTTGGGGCCTGAGGGGTTAAGGCTCCTGGTTTAAGAGTCTAATATTAGGCTTTATGTTTGAGTTTGAGTTTGAGTGGTTAAAGTTAGAGGCTAAGTGGTTAAAGTGAGCGTTTAAGGGGTTAAAGTTAAGGTGTAAAGCCTTACACCAATGCTGATTTATGTACACATTCGTGAGCTGTAATGAGAATATTAGTGGTCTAGTCACTGAGTTAAATCTCTATTCTTATTGTACACATAGCACAAACGCAAAAACACTGAATGAAACCTGCAAAATGTCATGAACATTACAGTCATGGTGATCACAGCTGCTCTATTATTTTTATGTACAGCAAGTAGTTTCTGGGTAGTTTGGTTCATTTCCTGGGGAATGTAGCGTGAAGCTTGAAGACGGGCTACAGGTGAGCATTTCGGACACGACTGGTGTGAAGCTAACCAGAGCTTTGTAAACACGTACGACAAAAGATGGAATCAGTCAGCTGGATCTGTGGGATGGAAAGGTGTGAGGGAGCACTTTGCATTTACGGCCTCTGGGGAGAGCAGTAGGAAGTGACGTAGTAAAGCAGTCACACTCCACAGAGGCCCTCTCATACCTTTTCAATTCAGAGAGAGAGAGAGAAAACAGAGAGACAGTGATACAGAGAGAGAGAACAGAGAGACAGAGATACAGAGAGAGAACAGAGAGAAAGAGAACAGAGAGAGAGGAGAGAGAGAGCAGAGGGAGAGAGAACAGAGAGAAAGAAAGATAGAGAAAGAGAGAACAGAGACAGAGAGAACAGAGATAGAGAGAGAGAACAGACAGAGAGAGAGAGAGAGAGAGAGAGAGAGAGAGAGAGAGAGAGAGAGCAAGAGAGTGAGACAAAACTGTAATACAGTGATTTATACAGGCTACAGAGTTGGTCTATGTCTTCATTCATTTACGCTCAACGCTCAGCTAAGTTCCTTATTTTTTTTACTCTAAATAGTACAAAGATAAAACAGAATAGACACATGTTCCTGTGCTTCATCAGACTTAAATCAACGTTTACAATAAAACAGTGGCACTCTAGCTATGTTAACTACACATAAAATCTCAGGCAAATTGTTGCTGCTTTTTACTAAATTCAGTGTCACTTTAAAATGTAACTATTGCTTTTAGCATTAAATCATTATACCACTTATATCAGGTCTTGTGAACTACTCTAAGATTCTAACAAGCCATTTTGACGTTGCCGGCAAGGCTGCATGCGGATTTGCATGTTTTCCCCGCCGGTATTCAGGCAAACTCGGCCTGTCATTGGCCAGTGGGTGCCCTGGTCCTGCACTCGGATTGGCTGGCTGACTGTGAGCTGTATCTCTCAACCAATCGTCGCGAGGGAAGCGAGTTCTGCCTGAAAACGGGTGTGAAGGTAATATCACCCTGCAGGAGGTCCCATTAAGAAAGCTGAGCTTCCTCCTCAGCAAACACGCCACTTCTTACGTGTGTATTTGGCTCGACAAAAGATTGACGTTATTCTCAAATATACAACCGAGTTCAAAGACAGCGTGGCAGACATCTCTGTGTCTTCTTTTGTTTGTAAGAGTGATCAGCCGTACTGTATAGAATACCCCTTTCATTCCACTATCCATGTACTATTCAGTATCATGTGAATGTTATGTTTTCCTCCACAGAAACACAAATAGAAGATTTTTCTCCAATCTTACACCAACCGTAGCTTTAAAAAGCTGCTAAAACGGCACTATTCTCCTCCACCTTCTTTTTTCTATTCTATTTATTCTTTTATTTTTATTTTTTTTATTTCATTTGAATTATGTTCCTTTTGTGAATGATAATGTACTGTATAAATAAAACTTGACTAAAAACATTTTTAATATAAATATAATTTATAAAATATAAAAATACAAATCTACAAAATTTATACTGTCATTTTGTCTCTCCAAAAAGATAACTTTTTAGGAGAATAACATTTCCTTTTAAAATTTTGTCCCATGAAATGTTCACACCATGTGACATTTTCAACTAATGCAACAAATAAATTAATACATGGATAAATAACAATTAATATGAATAAAAATGGCAACCCGGTTTTGCCTCAGCTTTGACAATATACAAAGAGTGTTGATTTTCTTTTGTAATTGTCTAAATATATTTAAATATTTAAATACAAATATTATAAACACAAAAATGTACATGCTGTGTTGAAATCGCTAGACTTCAGTCTTTGCTGCTCATGTACTCACTAAGAACTTCTCCACAGACTTCACTGTCATAGATCTTACTGTATTCAGTTTAAACGGCTTCTCACTGCCTTTAAAACTCTCCATGGTTTTTCCCACCAGTATCTCACTGAACTACTTCACTCATTTACTCCTCTTGTTCTTTATATTAATTACTTGCTTACTGTCTCCAAGTTTTAACTTCAAATGAGTGTTATGCCTCTTCTCCTGCTTTATATTTGTTCTTTCCTGTTACTGTACTCTGTGCTGTTGTAATTTTTACTGTTTTTGTTTACTACTGTTTCTTGTTTCATGTCAGAACTATTTTATAAAGCGACTCTGAGGTTGTGAAAGGTGGTAGCCTATATAAATGTAATAAAAAATATTATTGTTGTTGTTTTGTTATTATTATTATTATCATTATTATTGTTGTTATTATTATAATATTATAATATAATTATTATTATGATTGTTGTTGTTCTATTATTATTATCCCTATTATCATTGTTATTATTATTATTATTATTATTATTATTAATTGGCCAGATCTGAATGAGTGCTAAGCTAGGTTTTTTTGTGCTAAGCTAAATTTTGCTAAGCTACTTTGCGTTTAGTCGTGTAGCTGCTGCTGTTAGAGATGTGGGCGTGGTCTCTGGATGTTGGCCCCGCCCCGTTAGCGGCTCCTGAGTTTAAGAGGGCCTTCGGGGCCTGGACGGAGTAGACCCCAGCAAGTCCCTGGAGCTGTAGCAGCTGTAGACCAGCACTTTACCTGTCGGATTTTAGTCTCCAGACCCCCGGTGGAAGTATGAGCTCCTCCTCCAGCCCCGACGAGCGCCTGGACCACCTGCTGAGCGCCGTGGAGAGCGAGTTCCAGAAGGGCAGCGAGAAGGGGGACGCCTCGGAGAGAGACATCAAACTGTCCTTGGAGGACTCCGAGCTCTGGAGCAAATTCAAAGAGCTCACCAACGAGATGATCGTCACCAAGACTGGGAGGTATGCAGAGGCTTCAGCTGGGTTTAAACATTGTGCTCAGGGCATCAAAAAAGCCCACCGTGGCCTTGTTTTAGTTTATTTTCTCTCTGGCTGGAGAGAGTGTAGCTGCTGAACATGTGTGAGTTAGCACAGTAAGGTCCATATAACCTAGTCTAACTGAGAAAACTCCTATTCTTGCCAGATTCTCACATGAATTTTCAGTTCCACCTAGCAAGAGTGGGACTTTTTGTCCTGAATGGGACTGACTGTAGTTTTCTGTATATTATGTGGGTGTGTGAAAAAAAACACCTCAAAGTGAACTTTATTGTCATCTCAATCATATTTAAGTGTAAGGAGAGACGACATGATATAAAATGCGATGTTTTTTTTTGTTCCAGGCGGATGTTTCCAGTGCTAAGGGCCAGTGTTAGTGGCCTGGACCCGAATGCCATGTACTCGGTGCTCTTGGACTTTGTGGCCGCAGATAATAACCGCTGGAAGTACGTGAATGGTGAGTGGGTCCCGGGAGGTAAGCCGGAACCTCAGAGCCCCAGCTGTGTCTACATTCACCCGGACTCCCCCAATTTCGGAGCCCACTGGATGAAGGCGCCTGTCTCCTTCAGCAAAGTCAAACTGTCTAATAAACTCAACGGGGGAGGACAGGTGAGTTTGCACTAGAAAAAAGTGTGTTTTAAAACTTAAAACATCAACACAGTTCTTGCATTAGAATTATATAAATAAAAACTTTTTTGTGTGTGTGGGGGGGGGGGGTTGGCTAAAAATAACATACAATCTTTGTGAATGACTTTTTTCACCAAAACTTTCTTTTTTTGCCTTTCTGCAGATCATGTTAAACTCCTTGCACAAGTATGAGCCCAGGATCCACATCGTGAAGGTCGGCGGCATTCAGAAAATGATCAGCAGCCAGTCCTTCCCCGAGACTCAGTTCATAGCAGTCACGGCCTACCAGAATGAAGAGGTGAGGATGAATAGGCAGTTTGACTTTAAACTTGAGAAAATGTAATGTCTATAAAAAGTGTTCACATTACCTTTTTTTTCTTCAAATAACAAATGTTTCTTTCTTTAGATCACAGCCCTGAAAATCAAGCACAACCCCTTCGCAAAGGCCTTCCTGGATGCTAAAGAGCGGTAAGAGAAAAAAAACAACCCATTAGTTACATAAACGAACATGCTTGTTAAATTCCAGCTAATGTTTTACTTATTGAATAAGACATAACACTGTTCCTAAAGAATTTTCTGATGGTATTTTTGTCTTCTCAGGAGTGACCACAAGGAAGCTCAAGATCACAGCAGCGACAATCAGCAGTCTGGATACTCACAGCGTAAGTCACTTCACATGCACATCAGTCTAGTTCACTACAGAATCAATGAAGTTTACCTTTTAAATGTGAGGAGAAAAGCTTTCAAATGAATTTGATGCTGCACTGAGTGTACTGAATTCATTGGATTCAAATGCATACTTTATTTTCTCATGAATCAAATATACCAGTATCGTGTCTTTTGATTCGCTTACTTTAATCGATTGTTGTAAATGTATTATATTTTGTTCATGTGTAAATGAAGCACATGTAAATCAAGTCAATTAAATGCATCACCTTTTCAGTATACACTGCTGACATTTGGTAAAACATTTCCTCATGGTTCTCCTTCCGTCCCAGCAGTCGGTGGATGGTTTCTGCCCAATAACGGACCCATCTGCCCCAGCAGCAGCCCGCCACAGTTCAGCGGGGCTCCGGCTCATTCCTCCGGCTCGTACTGCGAACGCTACTCCAGTCTTCGGGGCCACCGAGCAAGTCCCTACCCCAGCCATTACCCTCACCGCAGCACTACTACCAGTGAGGACACACACCATTTCTTTACTTTACTAAAAATACTAGCACTTTATGCCCTACTAAAATTAAAGCATTTAATCTCCTCGTGTTAGGAATATATTAGTGATAAACAGAAGATATGATGCTTCCAAGTTTACAATTAGCCAGTATGATACTAACATTGTTGCTTTTGTTTCTTATTTAGACAATTACATGGACAATTCATCAGGAACTATTCCTACCCACGACAGCTGGTCAGCCCTTCAAATCCCCAACTCCAGTGGAATGGGCACCCTTGCTCACACCACCAACACCACCTCCAATAGCAGGTCAGTCTACACACACTTTTAAGCCAATTCTTGTATGAACTTCATGTTACATTTTCTTAGTTACAGTTTTTTTTCCACACCATTTTATTGTCACATCCAGTTTATTTGAAGAACCACCCGCTGACCTTCAACTTCTTGCCCACAGCCAGTACCCAAGCCTTTGGTCTGTTGCCGGAACGACCCTCACCCCCTCCGGGTCAGCCTCAGGCTCCATCGCTGGGGGGCTGACCTCCCAGTTCCTGCGAGGCTCCTCAGTGTCCTACTCCGGCCTGACCTCCTCTCTTCCCGTCTCTTCTCCGTCGTCCATGTATGATCCAGGCCTGAGTGAGGTGGGTGTGGGCGATGCCCAGTTCGAGAGCTCGATCGCCCGGCTCACAGCTTCCTGGACGCCCGTGGCTCAGAGCTACTGAACCCCTGACATTCCTCACCCCTGATCAAAAGACTTCCTCCTGCTGTTACTCAGATCCAAGAGATGGTGATGGTGCCTTAGGAGCATGACCTGAGATTAAGATTCGCTTAAACTGTTTGGTCTGCTGCTTGGCGCCAGCATTGTTGGACTGCTGAGGAGATTCCTGCTCTTTCAAGGAAAAAGACTACCAGAGGGCCTGAGCAAAGACTTAGCTAGGCTCTGGGAAAGATGCCTTCTCATGTCAGAGAGATTGAGCGAATACCTGATACAGAGACAATCACTTACTTTTACTGTCAGACACCAAAAATGTCTTGTGGGGCCAATAGTGGAGCTTATAAGTTAACTAAGAGACGAAAAAGACCAAAAATTGTTGTTATTGACTAAATAAATGTAAATGTGTGTAAATAAATTTAAATTAACATTCATTCTCATTGTTAGTCATATGAAATATAATTGTAAAATCTTCAGAACCTTATGTGTGCTTAAAAAAAAAGAAAGACAAGTGCCTTGTATCCTCGACTGTTTATATGGTGTGAAATTGGAAGGTCGTCCCACACTGAAGTGCCGTGTACATACCTATTTGTATTTGTTTGACTCATTGTGAGTTTTATTTATGTCATTTTAATAATAAATTAATGTTGTTTTTTTTTGTCAAAATGTCCACTTACTGTTTATTGCCTCATATGACTACACTGTGTCCAAATGTATCCAGACACAGGCATTTAATTCTATACACAGAGCTTGTATAATCTTTATGGAAAAGCTTAAGCAATACAATGGGGAGCTTTGGAGAAGAGCCTGAGGTCACCATGCCCAGTGCCAAGCACTGGCTAGAAGGGTATAAAGCCCCGGCACTGCGCTGTGTGGCACTGGCCTTAAAAGAAGCTTGTCGCTGACAAGGTCATGAGGTCAATTGTAATTCTGGATATAGCTGGATAACATTCTTCAACTCATATTTACAAGGGGCCACGAGTGAAGTGGTCTTTTTCAAGGGGGCCAGATTTCCCAGAAAAAAACATACAGTCCCATTTGAACTGCAATTACAGACCACATACAATCATTTAAGCACATCTTAGTGTTTATGGGCAATATTTCTGTCCTCACAATTGTCAGCTGATATCTCTTCTACTACTAGTAGTAGTAGTATAAATAGTTTATAAGTAATGTCTAATGGATAATATGAACTTAGAACGATATGAACATTGTTTCAACTTGTTGACTGTATATTGGTCATGTTAGGCACCCAACCACAGCGTCTGGTGGGTGCAACAAATCTGCCTGTCAGATGCAAATATTTAACAAAAAGGAAGCTTTGCAGGTCAGAGAAATTGGAAATATGTGATGGGTCATTTGAAGGTGTCTGGAAGCCAGCTGGCTCGCCTGAACCGATCTTCAAACCAGCAGGAATGTCCAATGTAAGAGTTATCTAAGGACAAAAGGGCAATAGTTTGAGTCAAAATAATCAAAATGATGACACAAACGATTTGGCACAGCACTCAGGTAACATCTGTGACTGGTCAGGATGCTCACAGCACACAATAAAACATTCATTGAATGATTAAAGGCTCATTTGTGTACTGCCCCAGCTCTCTCTTTAAATCAGGAAATGCTTTTTGAACTCACCTAATCAGCAGCTCTGCTAAGTAAAAACTGCTCTTTCTGAGTTGTGATAGTGTAATACTGATATGATGTGAAAGTGTAATACTGATATGATGAGCAGTAGGGAGATGTTGCTGGGCTCCCTTGCCGGGACCCCTACGTGTGTAAGGGGATTTCTCTGTTTCTCACAATGTTTTGTTAGAATCTGCAGCTCACTGCGACCCAGGGTCCACACACTTCAGAAAAGAAAGTGATGAAAATGTGGAACATTAAACTCCAAATAACACCATAGAGAGAATTAATATCTGTAGAAGTTCAAAGCAGTGATCTAATGAACAGATTCTACCTTTTCCCGTAAACACTTTTCTTGTAATCTATTTTTGTTTTTCTTTTTTTTTCTCAATTATTTAAATGGAGCTTCTTTTTTTTTTTTTTTTAAACCAATGCTGTCTCAAAGCAGCGTTACAGAATCCAGGTCCGAGCCCCTCGTGAGTGAGGGGTGACAGTGGCGAAGAAAAACTCCCTAAAGCTGCAGGGGGACACCTCGGGAGGAACCGAGACTCAGAAAGGGGAACCCGTCCTCTGGTCGGCCCGGAGAGAAAGCGAATGAGAGACTATGTGGATGACTGACAGGAGAAGGCTTTGTGTACAGACTTAATAACTGCAGAACAAAACATCTTTGGCTAATAGAGTAAGCACAGTTAAGAGTCAGGAGTGGTAGGTTTTGTTGGAGTGAGAACTAGTTTGAGAGTCTCTAGTCCACAGCAGCAGAAACAACAATCTCTGCCAGAGCTTTTGAACTGCAGTTGCCCTTGAATGGGGGAGGAGCACAGGGGAGTCGAAAGCAGCCAAACCAGCTGAGGGCACTTGGGCAAGGGAGCCCTGCGATCCAGGATGAGGAGGTGTCCTGGAGCCCCGATGGTAATCGGTCAGGCTAGACAGATGGGCAGCGGTTCCCCTGAGAGAAATCAGAAAACAGTTAGTTCTACACTTCAGCACTGAACTAGATCTTCTAAAATGTGTCTACACTGAAAAGAAAAGAAATAAAATGCTGCAGTTTGGTGCATAGAAATAATAAAATCTTAATCTGAGAACTAACACTCACTCAAACATCGGCTGCTCGGTGACTTGTTTTCGTTAACATTGCTTCACATCTCTATTGTGATGTCCAGTGCTGCCCTCCTCACCATCATTTGAGCTGGTTAATGGAGAAATTCCTGTTTCCAGCACTATTTAAGGACTGATATTGTAAGAGGGCTTTGCAAAGTATTGCCTTACGCGGTGTACTGTTTGTTTGATCTGGTTCGTTTTTTGACTCTAGCTTTGCCTATGATACTCCCGTTTCTGGTTTTTGACTTTTGTTCTGTCTTTTTTGGATAACGTGCCTCCCCTGACACTCATGATTCTGTCTGTCCCGTATAATTTGAATGTATTTACCTATTCGATTGGTCTGGACCTTGTACTTCGTGTACCTTCATCCACTGTGAGTCCTTTCCCCGCCAATCCTTACATCTATGAAATGCACACCGAAATATGAAATGGACAAAAAAGTGGCTGACCAGTTGGTGCTGACTTCAGTTGTGTTGCTCTTTAGTATATCGTTTATTAACGATAATAGCTAGTGGCCTAGTGGTTAGAAAGTTGCCCCTGCAGTCAGAAGGTTGTTGGTTCAAATCCCTAGTGATGACACTGGTACTCTTGAACAAGGTACTGTCCCCACACACTGCTCCCCGGGCACCCCTCTTTGGTGGCCGCCCACTGCTTCACTTGGAGAATGGGTTAAATGCAGAGAAAGAATTTCACATTGTTCACACTGTGTGCTGGGCTGTGTTCACACGTGACTATAAGGGAACCTAAAATAGAAACTTGGGACACTCCAAAGGAAAAAAACTGGAGAAATTATTTCTCAGTGGCTGCTTGCCTTACAGGCCTACCCATCATTGTGGCCAGAACTGACAGACTCGAGGAGATTTAAAAAAAACCCGGACATGCTTCACGTTCACTCAATGCCTTTTTCACCTTTTTTGTAGTGAAAAAAAAAGCACACGACCATTGACCATTTGCAAAACATCCGTTGGCACATCTTCTAGTTATTCTTCCTTATAAATATTCAGATTCATTTTGTCTATAGATTTTATTTATGGTTATACTCACATGGTTTACACCTTCTTTACATGCTTACACTGTCACTTTCTTCTATTTTTATTTTCTTTATTCGGTTATCTATTTTCAAGTTACTGTCTCAGGAACGATTCAGGGTCACCTTTCACTGCGTGCTATTCACGTATAACTGGGCGTGCGACAGATTAACATATTGAATCTTGAATTCAGAAAGTCAAAAGTTCAGGGTCTTACGATCAAGGTCTTAAAGAAAGAAGTGTGACCATTGAAATGTGGATGGTGCAGTCATGTCAACAGGTGTAATCCACTGATCCAGGTCTCAAATGGGTGTTTAATCCCCCTTTTTTAAGTTGAGTTTTCCTGCTCTAACACATCCACTCCTCAAGAAGGCTTGTTGATGAGCTGGTCAGAGCTGGAAAACGTGCAGGATATAGAAATACCAGGACTAGGAGTAGGAAATACAGTTTGAATAGGACAAATATCCACTCTGTATGTTCATATATGTACATATACATATTGTGTACATACATATCACTTAGTCTACATTTAGTTTACATATAGTTTGTACATATGTGTATATATATGTGTATATTTTACAATACACATGTCCATATATTTCACATTACACGTGTCCACATTCTACTGTTGGTACAGTATTTTATTTTATTCTATTGTTTTGCTGCTCTTAACTTCTGTCCACTTTCTGCCGTGACTAAGCAAATTTCCCACTTGTGGGACTAATAAAGGTTTATCTTATCTTATCTTATCTAATAGGACTCTTTATAATTCAGTTAGATGTATATGTAGACTAGCTATGTGTGGTGATGTCATTAGTCTGCTGCGTGTGTGTGTGTGTGTGAGTGAGAGAGACAGGTCCGTAGATTGAGTTGTGATTGAAGGGTCCACACCGTGGTGTAAATGAAGCACACTGGGTTACAGGGCCACAGGCAAACAGAACCGAAGGAGCAATATGACAGCCAGCTGGCAAGAGGAACCTATTTGTGTGTGTGTTTGTGTGTGTGTGTGTCTGTGTGTGTGTTTGTGTGTGTGTGTGTGTACTGAGCAAAGAGTGCCCTATGAAAGTCAGTCTGTAAATATCTCTGTCCTCACTCACGCTGAATGCAGTACTGTTTAACGTTTTAAGTTTAAGAACCATTTACTTGTCTTGTTATTATCAACATTGGTTTTAACAGTAACCTATTTATTCTAAAGGAAACAATCGAAATGGAACAGTATATATATTATCTCTACATTTTAATATTACAAAAAGGTGGCAGCTCAAACAGCAATAAAACGCCGACTGCATAGTATATATCGCTCTTGGGCCTTCTGGATGAGATCAAGTGTAGGATCTGTTGTTATCAAGTTTAATATCTGATATGTCCTCTGTATAATTTCTTCCGGAATCAGTTAAGTTTTCTGATACTGATCCTGATCTATGAATGTGATCCTGACATATGAATCTGTATACAACTAAATAGGTGTAATGACAAAACAGCCTGCTGCCCAGTAAACAGGTTAATTAAGACGTTTTCAGTACATTTAAATGAATTTCTTAAAGCCTGTTAACGGCAGGGTGTTGTTGCCAAATAACATCATGATCAAAGATCTGTGAACGATTTTTAATAATCGCATTAATGCAGAATTAATCCGACCTGGGACTGTTCATTTTAGGACATGTCAGGAAATGTTTCTTTTTTTACAAAGAGACAAATATTGGTGTGATACTAATGGTCAGTTCACTGTTACATTAGCGAGGATGCAGTGTAGAAAAAGTAACATTTCTGCTGCTTTTGTACTGAGCAGGTATGAAGAACCATGTTTAATGGTTCATGTGCAGGTGTGTGTCTTTATAGTGACACACTGTAGAACCGGAGCATGTTTGTCTAAAGGCTAACACATATCCATGGTTTCCTTTTTTAAGTCTGGTAAACAAAGCCTGTGGAAATGAAGGAAACAGAGGACAGCTCCCCTGGGGACTTGTGGTCAGTTACGGACACACACAGACTGAAGTCTCTGCCTGAAAAACGGTCAAGAGCACTTTAACACCAGAGCATTTTATTTACACTAATACTTTTAAAAATCTTCTTGTGCCTAATCACTGAAAATTCTCTGATATCTGGATAACACGGCACATCCTAACATGGGGTGACATCTCACATGGACAGGTTCAAGCACAACATGGTTTTGGCCACCAGATAACTGTTTTAAACAAATACTTTTTTAACTGCTCCATACGACAGTGTGTAACAGATGGAGGGGCTGTACCATATAATGCAATATCATGCTCTATTATTTGAATCAGAAACGCTTTCTAACTTAAATTCATAAACACGTTAATCAAACCAGATATGATTAGTGAACACTCGCCACATTGTAGATCATAAATACAACTGTAAGTATATAAAACATACTTTATTTACACGATGTCTATAACACTTTTCTGATGAATCCATCAATTTATTCGTACTGCCACTAAGAGCGTGATGAAAATAATGTAGGCGTCAGTTCTTCCGTTAATATTTAAGAAATACATGTTTAATTATGTGAAAATATGCAGGTGGTGTTTCTTTAGTGGCCAGAACCACGATGTCCATGTGAAGTTTCACCCCATGTTAGGTCGTGCTGTGTTTTTCCACTGTGAAATAAACCGTTTTATATCATCTATAAAATAAAAAAAAGTAAGAAAAGCAATTCCTACATGTATTTCTATGATAATTTGATCACATTAAAAACACATTTGGTTATAAAGACAGATGCTCAATTATTTATATTTACATGCCAAAAGAAACAACAGGATCTGAAGGAGCAATGCTTCAGTATCAATCCGCCCATTCAGACTTTAAACACACGAAAACAAATACGCCGGCCTGTTGTCTGTGCTGATCCTTTTTAAAGATTTGCTTTATTGGCCTGCTCTTCTTCTCCTCCTCTAGAAGTGTGTGTGTGTTCTAAACACACTTTGCAGAGTGTGTTCGACACATGGGTGAGGAGAGAGGCCGCCATGCTGGATCCTTCCCTGAGGGAAAACATTTCAACAATCTGCTTTCAGCCTCAAGGGTCAGACTATTCTAAGGGCTTCGTGCCGTGGCTTCCTGACGAGCAAGTAAAAGTTTATTACACGAGTGTGTAGAGCATCTTCTCAAAAATGGCTTCATTTCTGAGCAACCTATAGAACTGCAGAGGAACGGCTAGCAGCTCATTGTCTGTGTCTGAAAAAAAGTCAGGAACTCCAAGCCATTTCATTTACTCTAATGCGCAAAAATATTCTTCTCATAGAAAAAACACATTCCGCTCAATCACCGAAAATTCTCTGAGCCAGATAATACTTTTCATCAAAAGCTTTTCAAACTGCTCCATAGGAAAATGTACAATTTGTAACAGGTGGAGGGTCTGCAAAATAAACTGATGTTTACACATATGATTCAATATTATTCTATATTGTTTGAGTCAGAAAAGCTTTCTCATAAACAAATGTTAATCAAAATAGATATGATTTGTGAACACTATCTTATTTTAGAGCATGAATATAACTGTATATATATGAAATATTATATAGTTATATTTATTTGAATTATGTCTGTAATACTATATATAGACACACACATTATAATATAGCGTAGTACATGATATCAGACATATGCATATACATAAATATATGTATGTTGCTGTGGTGGCCCGAGACCATGTTTTATTTAAACCTCTCCTTGTGAAATTTCACCCCATGTTAAATAAACTCTCAGCATGGAACTACTGAAACTGTCTTCTTATTTCGACTTTCTGTTCCACCTTAAGTGGTGCTGCTTCACCTCAAAAGCCAGAGTGCTGCACCGTTTAAGGTGGAAAGAAAAGCTGTCAGATAAGATGCCGTGTGGGAAATGTTGTGTGTTAGGCTCTATTTTTTTCTTTATGGATTGTGCTGATTAAAAGATTATATCCTGAAGCTTTAAGGCTGAGAGGTTTGAGCAACAATACAGCAAAGTAGAAGCTGGAGCAACACAGAATGAAATTAAAACCCCAAAAATGTCAATGTCTGAAATGGAACTGAGGAAGAATTGGATTACACACTAATGAATGAATCGTCATTTAATTATCATCGACATTGTACTGAAGTACATAGTTTTGTGGACGTTCTTGCATAGCTTTTCTTCATTTAGCCATTATCAAGCTTTGAGATTCCCGTTTCTACTCTGTTCCCAGTCAGACCAAAGACCGGGGCATCTCGGTGTTCTTCAGCTTTATGTTCCACTAACTATTGCCCATATCTCTGCAGTCTGGCTGTTGATGAGAACCCAGTTCTGGATAAACACTTGGCTTATAACGGTGAGTCAGAGAGCAAGGCCTTGTGGGTGATTTATGGAACCCCGTTGCCAAAAACAAGTCGGCGAGTCTGGTCCGGCCCGTCATCGAAGTGGACTGTGTTTGCCCACTGTCCGGCCCCCCCGCCACACACACCCACCTCACCCTCTGATGTCTGTGTGCCTTCGTTAATGAAGAAATTCTCGTACCTGGGTGAGACATTGCTCTCAGCTGAGGAGACTCTGGCTCGCTGGCCTGAACTTTCACCGGCCCCCAACCCCACCTTTCCAGCTCAGACCAGAAACAGCCAGCCAGCGCCAGGCCACGCCCACAACGCCCAAACCAATCATGGAGCCCCACTGCTTAACATACTGCGGCTTTTCCTGAAAAATTAATTCTATCTGTACAGTTTTGTGGCGTCATTCCACAGGCACAGTTTTGTTTATGGGATAAACACTAGATGGGTTTTCAGTACATAGCAGGAATTCGTATTAATCCATTTTTATATTTCACCTATGGCTGCATCTTGACATCTTGCACAAAAAGAAGGCTTGATTTCCCAATTACACTCTATGGCAGAAATGATGGGGGCACGCCTCCAAATTATTACATTTAGGCTATTTAGCCACACCCATTATTAATAGGTGTATAAAACAAAACACATAGACGAGCAGTTTCTATGAACACACCCTGGAGTAGAATGGGATGTAGTGAAGACATCAGTGACTTTAAACAAATCACTGTCCTTTTTCAGTGTGTAATGCATAAACAACACTGATCCTCTGTTGCATTGCTTGTTCCAAATTTCACAAGAACTGCCTTTTCCTTGACCAAGCAGCTACACACAAGCCTAAAATCACAATCAGCAATGGCAGGAATTGACTGGAGCGGCATCAAGCGCCCCATCATAGGACTCCAGAGCAATTTATAAGTGAATTACTCTTCGCTATCTGGCAGTCTGATAGATAAATCTGGGTGTGGCAGATGCCAGGACAACGCTACCAACCAGAAGACGTAGGTCAAAATAAAGTTTAGTTCAGAGAGGATAAAGGTCTTGGGCTGTTTTTTAGGGTTTGGGCGAGACCCCTTCGTTCCAGTGAAGGGTAACGTTAATGATATAGCATACAAAGACAAGTAAGGAAATTATATTCTTGTGCCAGCCTGATGGTGCCCCTGCACACAAAGCGAGGTCCGTCAAGTTGTGGTTTAACAGATTTGGTGTGGAAAAACTGCAGTAGCCTGTATGGAGCTCTGACCTTAGCCAGATGGAACATCTGTGCAATAAACTGGGAAGAGGATTGTCCAACATCAATGTCTGAACTCAAAAAATATCCTCTGAGTAAATAGGCACAAACTGCGATAGACACACTTCAAAGCCATCCAAGAGGAAGTAAGGCTGCAAAGGGAGGAGGGACAGTTCCATAGTGATGCCCGAGTTTTTGGAATGGCATGTCCTATTCATTCAATGTCGTTTTCTCAATAGAAACATTCTTCTTCTGCTTTCTTTCTAAGCGGTAGTTATACAGCTGGGTCTGTGTCAAGACTGGGCTGCAAATGGGTTAATTAATGGTCAGCACCGTTACTCTAGTGACATGAACTAAAACTGCGATAAAGGGTTGTGAATAAAAACATACACTGATCAGCCACAACATAAAAACCACTGACAGCTGACATTAATAACTTTTTCACAACGGCACCTGTCAGTGCTGGAAGTGGGGAAAACATAAGGGCAAATGTAAGGATCAGGTTCGACTTTGTGACAAGGGCAAAACTGTGATGCTTAGATGATAGTGATCCAAAAACAAAAGGTCTTGTGGGGTGTTCTCGGCATGCAGTGATTAGTACCTACCGAAAGTGGTCCAAGGAGGGAAAACTGGTGAACCAGAAACAGGGTCATGGTTTTAGGCTTGTGTGGGAACACAAATGGCTGAAAACAGAAATGCTGGCTATCATAGAAAGATGCCAGAAGACACAACGTATTGCAGATTATGTAAGGGGACTGCAAATCAGTCAAGAGTAACCATGCTGATCCCTGTCCAACACGTGAACTGGACCAAGGAGCGGTGGAAGACGGTGGCCTGGTTTGATGAATCTCGTTTTCTTTTATATTACACATGCATGTGTGTCACTTACCTGGGGTAGAAATGGCACCAGGATGCCCTGTGGAAAGAAGGCAAGCCAGCAGAGGCAGTGTGACGCTCTGGGCAGTGTTCTGCTGGGAAACCTTTTGTTCCTGGCATTCATGTGGGTCTTACTTTGACATGTACCATCTACCCAAACACCTTTTGCAGCTCAGGTTCAGCTCTTCTTGGCATTTCCTAATGGTGGTAGCGTCTTTTAGAAGTACAGGGGGTACTTGAGTTACAACAGTCTCGACATATGACGTTTCGAGTTTACAACGCTCACTCCCACTCGGCTTACACTGTTGACCTCGTACTTACGGACTACGTGGATGAACCAGTTTGGTTGCGTGTGGTGGGTGAATACGTAGTAACGTGTTGTATGAGTGAAGGAGTTTTCCTTTTCCTTTTTCTGTGGCTTAGTTGAGTTTACTGATTTTACAGCTGTGTTAGGATCGGTAAGTGACTTAGACTAGGGTGTGTTTCAACTTATGTGAGTGGTTTGAGGAACCTTCAAGGTGTTTACTTAGCTTCAGAATCACAATCACAATCTGAACAAGCATTTGTGTGATGTGCTGGACAACTAGTCCAATCCATGGAGGCCCCACTTAACACCTTACAGAAGATCAAGATCCACTGCTAATTTCATGGCGCCACATACCACAGCACACCTTCAGTGGTCTTGTGGAGTCCATGCCTCACTGGATCAGAGCTGTTGTGGTGGCATGAGAAACCTATACAGTATTAGGCAGGTGGTTTGCATGGTGTACGTTTATGAAAAGCTAGTATGAGCTCTAGGCTTCCATGCGAAGGATAGGCCCAAAATATTAAAAGTGCCAACTAAGTGGCTAGAAATTCTATGCCTTCTCTTTTCTTTATATTGATATTTGATAAAATATGCTCATGTAGAGTATTATGAATTAAAAATATATGAACTGGATGCCTAGAATTACAGAACGACCCTATGAATGACAGAAATGAGATTATTTTTTTGTCCAAGCGGAATTCATGCTCAGAAACCAGAGGAACTATCCTATTCTGCTTTAACTCTTAAATTAATCTTCTGTCTAATTAACCACTCCAAAACAAAAGCTAATTTTGAAGTCAAATCTATGATAACGAAGCAGAAACTGGGATTATCTCTATAATTTAAGGTTCTCTGACTTGAAAGTAATGTCCTAAACAAGTAGGAATGCTGTACATTATCTTAGTGGCTGTGAAACTGCCTAGAAGTAATAATTACACTTTAGGAAACCTATGTGCCATTTCACATACAAGAAAAACATACTAACTGCCACTAGCTAATGTCTGTGACAGCCACCAGTAAGCTGGAAACTGACACTCTCACTGTCCTGACAAGGCTTGCCAAGTTAGCTGTAGACAGTTGCACGATGTTGAAAAGTGCTGTAAACAAACTGTCTGGTCTGCTTTAGAGTTTCAGCAAAGATCCACTCAGAAAAAAAGATGTATGAAAACAGAAGTCAGGAGAACAGCATTTACTAATGGGTTTCTGGAAAAATAACATTTCTGAAGCATACTTGATACACTACATGGTCAAAAGTATTGGGATGTCTGACCATTACTCCAACAGTGACTTTTATGACACTGCATTCAACTATATAGACTTTAATCTGGAGTTGTCCAGGATGTCTTAGTATTTAGCATTAAGATTGATCTTCATTGGACGTAATGGACCACCTGAATTCAATAATTAGGAGGGGTGTCCCAATACTTTTGTCCTTATAGTGTAGCTCTGGCTGGTACTGGAACTGATAGCTAAAATGTCTGAAAAAGGTACTTATTCCACTGCTTGTTCATCTTTATGAGGACACTCAGAATGCACCAAACAGGAGTCAATATCGACCCTCAGAAGAAAATATGTCCCCACAGAGCCCAGCATACACCAACAGCGCCCTCTTGTGGATACACAAGATCGACACTACGTTGCCAGGTTGGTGACTTCTCTTGATAGTATTAACTCATGTCGATTTGTTAAGATCTTTGAATAAAAATCCACCCAGAGGATATCAAAAGATAACAATGTCTGCTTGCTATTTTTGCACAGGTGTAGAGTACCTGAGCCTCACAGCTGTCACTAACATTTTATGCAAATGACAAACTTGAATCAGGCTAAAGCCTTTTTAAAAATTTTTAAGACATGCACCCATGAGACATTCAGCATTCCACAGACCACCTGTCACCTGAAGTCACCTGAAGGCAAATGCTACTGCTTTACCACGAACTCTGAAATATGGCCTTTATCAGAGGCATAATTACTTTCAAGTGACAAATCCTGTCATGCATGCAGGGGGCCCTGCACGGTGAGAATGACCATTTAACCCTGAAACCCAATTACAAAACCACCAGAACCCAGCAGAAACTTTTAATGGTTTGTGATTTTTGTTTTTAAGGCAGGGTTCATTCACTATATGAGCACAGTAGCCACTTAATGGCCATTCAAAAAAGGTTAGCAGCCTGCTCTCATCCAAAAACAACACGAAAGAGCAATGACCCAGAGATCTAGAGAAACAAGGCCTTTTCCCTGGCCTTCAACTCAGTCGGAGTCCTGTAAACTGTTGCATCTCAGGTGATAAAAAAAAACTGCAAGGGACAGGACAAATAAAACAGTTAAAGCTTTCCATTCGTCTGAGCCACGCTGACATTTTTACAATCACGTAAACGTCATACAGAACGCGCTTTGCTGGTTACGGAACAGAATTTTACACATTTTGAGCTTTAATTACTGTGCATTTGTTGAATTCATGTTAGAAAAAATTATGTTTAAACAAATGCTAAAATGAGCAAATCAAAATAATATATGCCCTAAATTAAGCAAAAAAGGCTATTTTTTAAGGTTGTTCTCTGTAAAAGATCTGTTCTCATTTTCACATGGAAAAAACCAACAAAAACTGGCTGCTTAAACTTTTACATATGGCTGCATGTGCTCATTCCAAACAAAACACTAACCAGACTCCTGCAGCTCCTTGGATGGTGGTGGCTGAATTTATTTACTAAAAATGCACATATTTTAAATAATCAGAACACAGCAAGATCTGAAACATGAATTGAGATGGGCATACAGTTGTTTTACAAAAAAAAAAGTAGACAAAACCAAACAGAAAAGGAGTAAAATTCTAGATAAGGAACAGAGAGCGCAAGTTTTTTGGATTTAATTTTTTTTTTAAATCCATGAGCAGGAGCTTTTTCATGGGAAAGGACGGCAGCGCTTCTCAGCTGAACTTGGCTTTGGAGAAATCCATCTCAGGGTGCTGGTCCATGAACCTGCCACAAGACAAGAACACCCACATTCATTAATCCACCATGTAAATATATTCTCACAAACACACACACAATTTTTAGTTACATTTTTTTATACTCAAATGTCGCAGTATAATTATGCACAACTAACTGCTAAGTGGCCAGTCAGTGCTTTATTTATGTCACTATTATTTCAACAGGGGCTGGATTTGGTCTACTAAAATGCAGTGGTTAATCTTGACCCCCTCGTCTCACAGCTGTAACTCTCCGACAGGCAATCGATGGAGACTCGTTACTCAGGAACATGAACGACCATAGTGTCAAACTACAAAGAAAAAAAACCACCTGAATTTAAATATCAACCCACATAAAATCTCTCATTGTCAATTTTTTTCAGGTCAGTAATGATTATATCACCAGGCTACTAAAGGCCTGAGGTGAACGGGAATAACCTCATAAAGTCATCCCCCTGAAGAACGCGGCAGGGTTACAAACTCTGAACTATGAAGTGATAAGCTGTGTCTCGGTGTCTGTCTCTAACGGCTCCTTACTACTGTGTGTCTCTCCCTTACACACCTTCTCTCCCTTACACACCTTCTCTCTCTCTCACACACACACACACACACACACACACACACACACACACACACACACACACACACACACACACAC